>JAUJYS010001425.1:0-17523 GCA_033995665.1 Melogona broelemanni | reverse complement strand
TGATGATCCGCCATTTTAGCTCACTTTCCCTGTGGGTCCCGAGACGATGCAAGCGTGGCGAAAACGGCTGTTTGGACAAAGTTTTTCCGCTTACCCACAGGAGAGTCAAACTGTTTGTAATAATTTTCCATTTTTATAAACAACGATTGACACAATTACCTACCATTCTTGTAATTTGTGTGTAAAAGTTTCTTGTTTTATTAAAAACATCAATATTCAAGAAGTTGCCGTTTCCCGTTTCTCTTTGGTCGAGAATCAACACTACATTTAAGCTATTGCATTCCAACGGCTCCTACTCAACCATACTTATAATGATTTTCAGTCATCAAAGAGCAAGAGCTCGTTTACCAGTTACCTGGAAGGTGAACACGGTAGCGTGGTGGACCATGTGGTACCCGTCCCGGCGCTGCCACCCAGAAACGTTGCCATTGCCAAGGCCGTACCACGTAACGTGACGGAAGCAGTGATGGAGCAGAGTCCGGCCACTGTGCTATCTGACGCGCTGGATCGGTAAGAATGGATCCCTCCCATATCCGACTCTGATATGGTACATTATGAAATTAAAAGGTATCGGTGGTGTAGTGGTGTGCGCTCTCGCCTATTATGTACTTGATCGCGGGTTCGGTTCCCGGTCGATACCTTCCAAATTTTTTGAGCGAGAACCGAACGAAGACCCGCGCCTGTACAGGGTTCATACTGAAGGAAATATTGTAAACGAAATTGAATTTTTTATTTTTGTCAATTTCTTTGAAAATTAGTATACAATTTTAAATAAAATTCGCTCTGCGTGAGCTCTTTCCTTGGTGTTCCTTAGTTTCCTTGGTGTATTTTTAAAAAATCGGGTGCTGTGCACGCTCTTTTCTTACGTAAGGGTTTCCATTTTTTTTTATTCATACTATGAGCACTCTTTTGTTTATCTTTGCGTAGCTTGCAATTCACAAAAATATTGCGCACTGTGCACTTTTTTCTACCGGTATAATAAAAACCCCATTTTTAGTTTTGAGAAAATATATGGCAACTGCAGTTTGATCTATAAAAAGAAGGTTAGCGAAAATTTTGCTTTTCGTCAGGGAAAGTTGGAGAATCTGAATTTCAGTTTTCAGTATGAACTCTGTTTAACCTAACCTAATTTCTCGATGGTAATACCATTTCCAAATACCAATTCTAACATCCAGCCCTTCCGTTTTCCAACAGAGTCGCCATCTGCAATGTCGCCGAAAAACCAACCTCTCAGAATTCCCATGAGCCGTCCTACCGAGTGGACCTACCCAAACCCCGCGACCCTACTGTCGTCAATCTCGCCACCCGCAAAGGTGCCCGTCGTTCCATCTCCCTGCGCACCGAACCCCCACCACCACCACCTCCACCCACCCACTTCGGTACACCCCCTGACCACTTCGTCCGCCCCTGGCATAACAAGAGCTCTCTGCGCCGCGGCCGCCCCAACACTGTCCTCACCGGACTACCGGCTCCCTCGCCCCACACCCGTTCCACCTCGGCTATCGACATGGGCAAGCATCATACTACGGTTGTCAACACAGAGCAGTGGTTGAAGTCTGCTGCACCGGGCCTTCGCTGCCGCGAGCATTCGCCGTTCGACGTTCTGGCTGCTGGTAACATATCAAAGAAGCTCGAATTTTTTTCTGGTGAAGCTGTTTTGGATGTGGATTCGCCGGTACCCTCCCTTGTCAAGATTGACTCTGGCATCCTTTGTGATGTGTCTGTGGTTGATACATTCACGGTTGTTAACAGTTTGAACCGTGCAGAAAGAGATGTTGCCGAAGGAATTGAGGAAAGGAATGCAGAAGAATATGAGGAAGTGAAGTCATCTAGAGTCAGTCGAAGCAATGGTGCTCCTATCTCGATCAACCAGCCTATGTCAACGTCTTGCGATAGTGGCGTGGAGCGATCGATGACTGATCTCCCTGGTGATGCCTTCGAGTCACAGCTCGATGATGTCAATAAAAGCCCTGTCAACCCAGTCAGCACCAGGGCGCCGCTAACAATCAGTGGCCTGCCCGATGACATCGCCTGGCGTAACGCAGAGTCAGTCATCAGCGAGTTAAAAGCGCGCTGCGCCAGCTCTGGCAACAACAGCATTGGCCGTCCCAGTCTGATACGCCTGATGAAAGACAAGGCCGGTCTGGTGTCCCAGACGGCCCGCCGCTACGAGTCGAGTCACTCCGGTCATTCCAAGTTGGCCGCGCTTAAGTCGGGATCACCCATCCGCATCCCGGAGATCTTCCGTGAGGCCACCCCACGTACCGTCGAACGTCGAGACACAAAGAGACAAGGGTCGGTCACCAAAACCCGAGACCTGTACCGCACCCCTTTATCAGTCACTCCCACACCCTCGCGACCACGACGTCGCACTAGTGGCAACACACTCAAACAGATCGTCGATAAGGAGAACGAGAATTGTACCCCCACGCGTCCCCACTACAAGAAGAGATCGGGCGGGGGTACCCCCTTGCAGAACACACGGACTAACAGTGTCTGTAAGGGCCGGGCCAAACCGTCAAACTGCGGTACGAGCACTGTCGGTCGTTCCAAGAGTCTAAAGGTGAGCGGAACCGTTCTTTCCCCGTTGAGTACCATCACCGCGACGGGTAGAGTGGGATCGCACGGCTCGCTGAGGTGGTCTCCGCGGCTGCACGAGATCAAATTTCGGTCTGGGAATGCGACAGTTCACAAACGGAAGAACGAAGCGGTCGCGAATCATCAGCAAACGGCCGCCGTTGGCAATAAAAGGTCTGATCCACGTAGGTCGACCAGCATGTAAATAGATATAATTAAAAAAACTGGAAGATATAATTAAAACTCGTAATGCTGCAACCTGAAAAAACTAGTGAATTGTAGTAGGCCTACTATCTATTTTTTTCTTGCAACGATTCACACATCTCACCTAATCTTTCTGTCACGATTGTTTTAAAAATCATAATCAAAGGACTGTACCTTAATTACTATTTTTATTAATTTATTTTAGTCTTAATAATTTCAATGATTCAAACATCTTTTTTTTTTTTTTATTCCGGATCACTGTAGTGAATAACACTACAGGAGGTTATTGTACCCCTCGCGTCGCTGCGGCGATATATGAGGGGCACATTCCATTACCACAGAATCGAATAAACGAAAGCCTGCGCCGGGAATCGAACCCTCCCGCTTTCCCGTCTGTGATCATAGCCACTGAACCACGGAGGCCGCACAATCTACTTAATATTTCTGTCACGATTGTTTAAAAAACAGTTATTAAAGGAATGTCTACCTTTGATAATTATTATTATTCATTTGTTTCATCGTGCCGGAAATACATGCGGGCGTATGGGGGGGGGAGACGTGTGAACCGTTGTCCAGAGAAAATTAGATGGTAGGCCTCTACAATTCACTAGTTTTTAGGTTACAGCATTACGAGTTTTAATTTTATTCTAATGTTAGCCATTGTGCTAAGAGATAAAATGTTTTTCTTCGAAACCATACAATTTTTTAAATAGATATGGATGTGGCCTGCAGTTATCAATTAAATATACTTCTTCGTATCGTGTAGTAGCTGAATGATTCGTTTTTTTAAATTTGCTTTTTCCAACTGTATCGTGTTTTTTTCTCTGCGTAGAAATTGAGAATTGTTGATCGGTGGAAATCGTTTTTTCAGTTGGACGGGCGTAGGGAGTAACGCGCGGTGCGTAGACGCGCAAAATCAGTATCGAGTCGGGGGCGTAGGGAAAGTCAGTCTCACGTGATTTGTCACTTCATGTTATGTTTTTCGTTGAGTAAGTCAGTTCCCTACGCGCCCCACTCGATCCGCTTTTTGTGGGCAACAGAAATTCATTTGTAATGAAAATAAATCAATGGAACATCGAGCCTTCATCTTGTCTGAAACCTAGGTTATACAAATAAAAAAAGCTTGCGCCATGAATCGAACCTTGGACCACCCGCACCGTAGGAGGTCACCTTACCCACTGACCTAAACGGATTGAACATTTTTCGGCTGAAGTACACTTTTGGCGTACAATTCGTAGCACGGAAGGTGCTCCGCATAGCCGGTGCTACGCGTAGCAGCATAGCAGAGCCGGTATACGAATGCAGAATACGGCAGCCAAATGTCACACTAAAACCTCTGTTCAGAAGCGAATGGAGGATTTTTTTAAGCCAAAAGACATCTAAAATACAGGTAATGTACATGTAATGTAATGTAATGTACATGTAAACATTTTTTTCTACAAATTACACACTGTATACTGTAATTTGTTATACATGTAATGTACATTGTACGTACAGTACAATACTGTACATGTAAACATTTTTTTCTACAAATTACAGTACAGTAATATTAAATTTTTTAAAATACTGTAATACTGTATACTGTAATTTATTTTAAATACACGCCTGTAAATTCAACATTAAAGTGTGATGCTGACATTTAAATAATAAAAAAATATATTTAAAAAAATGTTCGCGGTAATCCGAATTTTGAGTTAAGGACAGGCTTGAACAGGCTTGGTTTTCTTTAGTTCGGATTAGCGAGACTCTACTGTATGTGACCAGAAACGTTGGCCGTGTCTCTCTGCGCAGACGTTTCTCGAACGAATTAGCCAGCTCGACCCACGACGTCGACTTCACAGAACAAACACAATCTGTTCCCGAGAACAATGCTGGGAACGGAGCGTTGTTTTTTTTTTTTTTTTGGCTGTCGTAGCTTGTGTTTTGAAGTGCAGATGGCGAAACAATCTGCCGGCTCGAGTGTTTCTGTCACTTGTCTAGCTGACTTTTGCAATAGCTTTATAACTTCCTCTGTGAATGGGACATTTTTTTGGCAGCATTTGTTTTAAGTCGTGCTAGCGAACCTGCAATTTCTCCATACACATGCCATTTTTTTCTAAATTTCAAAGGTGTCACCATGAACTGGGTTGGATTATGATTAGTAATCAATATTTAAAAAAAAATCTGTGCGTTGGCTGGTAATTTAGCTTTACTAGCGTCATTTAGCTTTATCTATTTTCAACTTTTTTTCTTAGCTATTTATGATCAGTGCTTTAGAAGGCTGTACATTTAAAATAATTCGAGGGCTATAAAATAGATTTTTAACACTTCGCACGTACGATTTCGATTCCCGGCGCAGGCTTTGGTTTATTCGACGAGTCTGGGGTACCGGCGTCACCCCTGAGCTTCCATTAGGGAGTCCCCAGCTTTGGGGTGGATCCTGCAGTCTGGCTATACCAGCTGCCATCCCCTTCCCTGCCCCTCACATATCTCCATAGAGACACGAGGGTGCAGTAATCCTGTAGTGCACTAGGCACTACGGTGACTTAAAAAAAAAATGTTCGCGAAAATTCAGTTATTGCATGAACATGTGTAGTCTATCTCTTTCATGTCTTTGGTCGGGACGGGCAGGCGCCCGCCTATGAACGAGTTCAACATATTTGTACAAACTCGTTGAGCCAGTCCTGGAAAACGTGTTGCACCAGTTAATCAATGTTGTTGAGAAAATCATTTCTCGTATTACCCCCCCCCCCCCCCAACAACAACGCCCTCTCCAACCCCCCATCAATCCTTATCGGTCGACTGGTGTTGTGTCTTCATCTTGGTATGCGTTGCAAGCACGTGTACTGTATGCGAAGGAAGATGGACACATGCAGATCGATTAGCGTTGACTAATTGTTATAACTCGGGCTAATTGTTAATTGTTACACGATTTTTGCGATAGACAATTTATTTTACAATGTGTTAACCCCGTACATGAACAGTTGATGAACATGGTTGTTTACAGATCGGTAGCATTGTTTTACGGTTACTTGTATGGCCAATAAATAGCTGGGACAAAAATTTGGGAGACAATTCTTTTTGGGAGTCATTCCCGAAGGTTTTTGGTTCCACTGTAGTTTTTTTCCAACGGCTAGTGAAATAATGAGAATGTCCGTTTGGGCGCATTTTTATAAGGACGTTTGATCCCGGGATGGTTTCTTTTTTTTTCTTCTAAAGTAATGTTCGGCTTTGTGCACAGAGCGTGGCCAAATTGCCCCATCGTTCAAGCGAAAGTATGCGACATGACACATAGGTATGCGTATACGGTCAGCATTGCGATTAAAAAAAAAAAAAACCATTAGCTCTGGTATGTAATTTTTAAACGCCCTTGGAAACTTATGGACAATCCGGCGAAAAAAATGGATTTGTATATCGTAAAAATTATCGCCCATTATAATTCTTATTAATCGCGCATAAACTTCTCGACTGCGCTTTTCATTTTAAAATCGTGGATGTCGAATTTCCGTACGGATAAGGAAAGTCGCGTATGGCTGCCCAACAGCCATGTCACAAATGGCCGGAAATGGCTTTGTGAAATCGCACGCGCTTGTGTATTGCTGGCTTCCTGCTGCACGCAGTCATCTCGGAGGTCGACACCTGAATATATACATGTGTGTTTGGTACCAGGAAAAGCTGAATAGTTTTGTCAGCGGAGCGCTCAATTTCGTTTTTTTTTTAAACGCGTCTAGCCGTCTTTCGATATTTCATATCTTCCTGGGGAACAATTCCGGCGGCCGTTCATTTGAAAGGCGCGATGCGTTTATCGAACATCGGCTAGACTGTTTTTATTATGGCGGCTGGCGTCGTTGCTATTTCATTTACTGACACATTTTCGCGGAATGACTGCGGCTTCTTGGTCCCTGTTCGTTCGTGCAGGTGCTCCACGAATTCAGCAACTTCGGTGAGGCCGGTGAAGACTCTTCGGGTTGCTGCTGGTCTTTGCCGTCTCACGAATATCTTTTTTTTTTAAACTTAGATGCTCGCTCAATTTCAATGAGTTTCAAGTTTTGGCGATATTTTGGAAAAGTATAAAACTGCAAGGGCTTATAATTGTGTGAATTAGTTTTGATTATTTGATGCTAAGACAGATAGCAGAACACATGCTTTCGTGAATCTTGTCCGCATTATATTTCCAACAAAAACTGTCCCAATTTCAGCTTATACTCGAACACATGATCATTTCCGATTCCTTGTTTCTTTTCGTCGGCTCTGAAAAACGAGGTCGCCGTGTTCAAATTTGTCTGGCGTGAATAAGTAAACAGTAACGACGAACGATTTTTGCCAAAGCGCATGGAAAATGTATTGGAAACAGAACGTTTCTCTTGGAACAGAACTACCTAGAATTTCCTATTAGAATGTTGCATTCCGACAGTCGAAGCGCGGAAGCTGAAAAGCGTATTGCAAAAAAGCCAAACTCGATTAACTAGTCGGAAATAGTGCACCGAAAACCGTGTGACAAATCGTCACATTTACAGTAGTTGTAGTGGTTTTTACTGATCCGTTGTCTCCTGTGTGATCAAATCTAATGGAGGTGGGTGGAATAGGTGACTGGGTGAGGCGGGGTCGTTTCCGGGTGGGAGAATGACTAAATTATATTTAAAAAAAAAAAAAAACCTTTTCCTTTTCGGTGATTTCGTTACGTTTCCGAGGCGCACGATCGAGCAAGGTTCCCGTTCAACTCTTTCGTCGAGTTCGAAGACGCGAGAAATCTTCGTCAATTGTCCCATTAGCGCGACAATCCGTGTTTGAAACGTTACGAGTGATGACGGTACAGTTCATCGAGCGCGAGCTACTTTAGGTCGCCTTTCAGCGCATTGTTATTGTATTGGTTGATGGTGGTGATATTCTCGTTCGCCAAACGTAGCGCAGCATTTTTTTTTTTTTTTAGTTTAATTCGTGGTTCTCTTTCTAATCCTCCTCTTGTATTAACGTGTAGCGCTATAATTCGCCAGCATTGCTAACGCGGAAATGAATCTCGAAATGTAAACAAAAAATGGTGGACGAGTAGTTGCGGAGATAGCATTTATGTACGTTTCAAGTATATTACTGATGCGATTACAAAGTTCTTAAGTTTTTAACATGTAAATTTTCTTTATTTTTCCGGGTGGCAAGCTTTACTAGACTGATTGTACGGTTGGCAAGCTTTACTAGACTGATTGTACGGTTGGCCCAAGAGAGTAATTTAAATGATAAGATTTTTTTTTTCTAGTTTCATAAAGCGTTTTAAAGATATATCCTTACTTTACTAGACTGATTGTTCGGTTAGCTCAAGAGAGTAATTTGGATGATGAGAATTTTTTCTTCTAGTGTCGTAAAGCGTTTTAATATCCCCTTCAGTCATCAGTTTGCAAAAATATTTAAATCTGCTGGTGGCAATTTGACAGTGGCGGCTGGTGGCAAATATGTTTGATGAAGCCAGTCAGTGGCGACTTCAACAAGACGTTTGTAATATTTTCAGAAGTCAATGTCCCCCTTCTAGAATAAAAGTAGGTAGATTTTAGTATGTCGAATTTAATCCATTATTTGCCACCGTTATACATGATGGCTTCGCCGGTTTCTGTTGACCAGCCGCCACCGCCTTATTTGTGTACAGGCTCTGTGGGTCTGGGTCTCAGCCACCGACTCCGACATTCCTTCGTTGTGTGCCCATTGTTGTTACCCGCCGTTACTTTCACCTTCTCGTCTGGGTCGGCTTCCAAAACGTACTCGTACACCTAGCTCAGACTGGTATATAGGCTGTCCCTTCGATATGCCCCCCATTTTTCTGCTGGCGGTGGTGCCATTGGTCTCCCAGGACGGGAAAGGAGTCAGCGGCGCATCAACCGGCTTCCACTATCTCTGCGTGATGCTGCGTGACGTGACCTCGTTCTGTTTGGCGGCGGCGATGGTGATGGTGGTGGTGCTGGTGGCCACACATACAGGGTACATGCACGTGTATATATATATATATATATCTGACGACATCGTAGGTCTCGGACCCAAAATCGGCGCAGACCTATTTTTTTTTATTTCGGGCGCCCACACAATGAACCCCGCCCTGTTCCACATACGACCTCTTGTCTCGGTCCAAAAGGGGTTTGATCCCAATTTACGGGGTGCGAAATTCCGTCAATCATATCAATCAATCTGTTACTGAATGAATCTCTTGAATGAGCGTTTCCTGGCTGCCGGCACTCTTGTGATCGGTTCTCGATAACTATTCGAGAGCAAGTGGAACACACTTTCAACCAAAATGATTTGACACTGCTCAATGCAAGATCAATGTCTCTGCCAATTAATTATCCTGTGCCCGATTCCCCCGTCGTTGTCAGCTCAGACGGTAACCTCCGTGCAGGATTGGTAGTGAAAGGTGGAAGAAATTTATTTTAATAATACTCTTTTCAATTATAAAACCGACATTGGTTTTTCGTCACGAAATCTGTATTCGAATGTTTAAACTATGAAGCTCTCGTACTGACCAAGGTTAGAAAGTATTAGCAAGTATTTATAGGAACAACAAAATAAATACGATTTTCATTTGTTGTGTTACTTTAAAGCACATCGACAAGTCGCCTTCATTTTAATTCGTTTTAAGAAAATATTAGGATGTAAAATACCGTAATTTTTAAGCGATTTTTTACTGTTATGATTATTAATATACAGTTATGTACTATAAGTTTCATTTTAATTTGTTATTCTATTTTTCTGTTTCAGTATTGTGCGCAAAGAACCTATCCAAGAAGGATTTTTTCAGTAAGTCAACCATTAATTCCAACTGCTTGGAACCACATCTCGCCATATTGCACCTGTATGGAATTAGATTGTTGGCTGTAACGCGATTATTGATTTATTGACTTGTTTATGGTTTGTGCAATATAGGGCTACCAGATCCGTTTGCCAAAATCAACGTAGATGGATCGGGGCAGTGTCACAGTACGGATACGTGTAAAAATACGCTTGACCCCAAATGGAACCAATATTATGATCTGTAAGTTGATACTGTGTTTTTTTTATTTGAGCTGGGGCCAAACTAAACGGGAACGAACTACAAATGAAACTATTAGCGAAGCGTTTTATTTTAAAAACTAGTGTTTGTAAAGTTAACAGTAGCATCAAGCAAACGTAAATGTTTGCCGATTTATTTACACAAAAAAATTGAAATGTTTTGAAGAATCATAACGAAAGGAAACATTTAGGAAAACCTACATAAATTATATTTTCAGTTTGTCCCACAAATGGTCGACTAAAAAATATTAGTCAAAGTCGTGAGACATTTGTATTAAAAAAAATACCAAATATTGGTTGCTCAGCATGATCGCTTTCCCGTTGTCAATATTTATAGTCGACTAAAAAAATAATAAATACCAACTGGTAAAGTGTGTGTTCCATGTGCGATTGTTGATATTGTGTCGTCGCGTCGCATCACGAAAAATCGGAAGTTTAAAGATAATTTAAGAATAGAAAATAGGAGATTTCAATCAGAACCTGATTGTTTCTTAGTGTTAATCCAAAGCTGGCCTAAAATTTTCATAGGTCAAATCAATGGGGTTTCAGTTAACATTTTCAATGATAAGGTCAGACAGCTAACATACAATCAATCGAGCACACAACTTCCATCGCGGATGCGCCATGTCCTTGATCCACTGCACTGACTGCCGAGCAAATAGAGATATCCCCCTCCCCCAAACATGTGTAATTTGTTCCCAAACTACATATAGGTCTGTCTACGTTTTGTCGGTCGACCCCCAGAATCGTTATCTCCGTGTTGCTGTGTTAAGAGACGATCAATAGGGTCAATAGCGGAATGACAAACGTTGTCTCGACGTTGTTGACAATTTTACGTTTGGCGGACCCAATGCCCTCAATGGCTGACCCTCTTTGATAAATTTTTCAAATTCTCAAAATAGTTTTGTTAGACTAGAGGTACATGTGCATAACACGTGACGTAACACGGGAAAGTAAATTTTGTGCAGTCCACTGTAAAATTACTGAGCTGCCAAGACTTGGGTGTTTACCGTTTTGCTACAGTTTTGTCCGTGGCGGCAACTCTCTCTGGTTCTGTCATAAACCCTTTTTAATGTGGCCTACTTTTTTTGATGCGCACCGTGCCAATTGGAAAGTGGGGAATGCCTATTTTTGTATGACATGTTTTAATGCGTGACGTCGCATTGTATTTCTACAGCTACGTTGGTAAGGCCGACTCCATAACGATTAGCCTCTGGAACCACAAGAAGATTCACAAGAAGCATGGAGCCGGTTTCTTGGGCTGTGTTCGCATCATGTCCAACGCGATTCAAAGACTGAAAGACACTGGATGTGAGTGCGGGATTTATTGTTGTTTGGCACATTAGGAAACTTTATCTAATTGGGTCAACCACTTCAAAAAGTTATTAGATACTTAAACACTTTATCCGATATAGTGCTCGTTTAACCAACTCTTTTGTTCATTGTTGCTGTGCAGATCAGCGTCTGGACCTCTGCAAGAGCACTCCCGACGAGCAGGATACGGTGAAAGGTCAGATCGTGGTAAGTCTCTTGTCGCGCGATGGCAACGGCTCCGGCTCCGGCAGTCAGAATGTGGTGGTGGACACCCTGGGCAACCTGTCGTGTCCGGACGAAGTGCCCGAAGGATGGGAGGAGCGGCGGACCAACAACGGGCGCATCTACTTCGTCAACCACTTTACGCGTACGACCCAGTGGGAGAGACCAACAAGGTATTTTTTTATTTGCCAATTGCTAAATAGTTTGTTGAACGGGATTTCAGTGTTTATTCATTCCCATTCCGAACATCGCCTTTTTTTCGGCATAAGTTTGCTGCATAATTTCCTAGTCCATCTAGAGATCTCGATAATGAGCTAGAGTGTTCTGTCGTGGGCAAAAATTGTTATCAAATTCAAATAAATGCGAATTTTTTTTTAAATAATTGAACATTTTGTAATATCAAGTTACTAGATTGTAGTACAGAAGTGTAGTGCCAAAACAATCGAATTGGAAGTTTTTGAAAATGATGCTCATAAACGCCGAGTAATTCTGCTGAGCTGATCGCTGAGTAACTCGACAGGCGTATATGAACGCGCTGTTTTTATCGATGCTGTAGCTTAAAAAAGCGCATTGACCCATTGTTTGGAGCAGAGCTCGATGTATCAAAGGAGTGACTTTCAGCCATACATTTTTGTTTAATCATCTCGAATCTATTCTTTTCGCAGGCCGGCCAACGACATTGTGCAAGCATCTAATGGCCACAGCTTCAACAATCAGCAGTGTCGACACAGCAACACGAGAGTGGCCGAAAACGAGGGCTCATCCGTTCGGCGGAGATCCACGCGACACCGACAGTATTTGTCGCGGAACCAGCTGCACCAGCCCCTCGACTTGCCCGAAGGCTACGGTTCGTTTTCCACTTTATTTCCCTTCACCTTTGAGTTTACCGTACATGCACCACGGATCGAATTGTTATCACCTTGTGAATTTATGTATTTGGCAATAGTGACTTAAGAGTGGGCTTCCCAAACACATTGCTTGGTCTAACTTTTCCGTTACCCCCTCTTCCACCATTCAGAGATGCGCACGACTCAGCAGGGTCAGGTGTACTTCTTCCATATGGATACGGGAGTGTCCACTTGGCACGATCCTCGCGTGCCGCGGGACCTAAGCGGTATCAATCCGGCCGACCTGGGACCGCTGCCCCCCGGCTGGGAGATGCGCAACACCACCAGCGGCCGTGTCTACTTCGTGGACCACAACAATCGGACCACGCAATTCACGGACCCGCGTTTATCGCAGACCCTGCTCCTGCAGAACATGATCAAGTGCGTGCTTTTTTTTCTTCTGTTTATTATCTTTCTTCATAACAGCTATTTTGTGAAATAAATAAATAAATGTATTTCGTGATCAAAAGAGCTAAAATAGCAAACCAAATTGCCACACACATTGCCACAGCGACACGAGGGGTACAATAACCTCCTGTAGTGCTATTCACTACAGTGATCCGGAATAAAAAAAAAATTGAGAAGACATTCTATTAGACGTGTTATCTAAACGTATCCTTACCTTATCTTTTGCCATGATCAGCAACCGCAACGAAACCCGTACGGACGAGCGTCCGCCCGAAAGCACTCGACCGAGTGTCGAGGGTAACCAGCGGCCCGTCTCCAACTCGCAGAACCGGCACAACGGCAATCACGTACACAGCAACGGCGGCGTTAGCATCTCCAATGGCGTGTCCGCCGCCAACCGAAGGGGAAGCGGGGTCGGTAGTGGCAGTAGCACGAACGGCGGAAGTGGAAGTGGCGTCACTTCCGGAAGCAGTCCCAACAACAAGGACATCTACAAGGAAGGAGATTCGCCGTTGCCCAAATACAAGCGGGATTTGGTGCAAAAGATGAAGAGTTTGCGGGCCGAGTTGCAGACGCTGCAGCCTCAGTCGGGTCACTGTCGACTGGAAGTATCCAGACAGGAAATATTCGAGGTCAGTGGGATGTTTCTAATTCTGTTTTTGATGCAATTGGCATATTGTGCCCCGATTGTACATCACTAAGCTTAGTTGATTTAAACACATAAAGTAATGCTATTAGGTGATTAATGGTAGATCATTATGTGGCTGAAATTCTAATAAATACCTGTATGTTTTAAAATAATTAAAAAAGTAAATAAATGTTTCATAAATTGTTTTCATTTAGAGATTAATGCCATGATAACACGGTGGCAAAAGTTTACTCATTCTAATTCTGCGTTTACAGGAGTCTTACCGGCTGGTCATGAAGATGAGGCCCAAGGACATGCGAAAGAGACTGATGGTGAAATTCCGAGCCGAAGAAGGATTGGACTACGGTGGCGTTGCCAGGTATGTATTTTACTTTGTACTCTGAAGCTTTCCCTTCATATTTACAGATTCAGTTTTAGTAAAATATTTAATGATTTTTTTTTTAACTTTTCAGGGAATGGTTATACTTGTTATCCCACGAAATGCTCAATCCCTACTACGGCCTGTTCCAGTACTCCAGAGACGATATCTACACGCTTCAAATCAATTCCGACTCTGCCATCAATCCAGTTAGTGTTCTCATTATTTATTAACCGTCCATATCTGATCAGTGTCTTTCGAAGAAAGGTCATTGGATTCTATGCGACAAAGATAACATGGGTTTCTTTTCGTTTAGGAACATCTCTCCTATTTCCACTTTGTGGGACGGATCATCGGGTTGGCCGTCTTCCACGGTCACTACATCGACGGCGGTTTCACGATGCCCTTCTACAAGATGTTGCTCAACAAGCCCATCTGCCTCGACGACATTGAAGGTGTCGATCCCGAACTTCATCGCAGTCTCAAATGGATGCTGTAAGTTTTGGATAACTCTGTGGTTCCTCATTATATTTGTTTTACGCGTTCGCTGAACTTACAACGTAAATTATTTTTCAGGGAAAACGACATTACTGGAATTTTGGATACAATCTTTTCCGTGGAACACAGCGCCTTCGGACAACTCCAAGTCCACGAGCTCAAACCCAACGGAAAGGATCTACCGGTTACCGAAGACAACAAGAAAGATTACGTCAGGTAAGACACAATGCATTTTTCATACATTCAGCTTTAGTGGCGTTAGTTTTTTTGCTTCTACGCTCCTTTTCTCCCTGATATTAACTCGATGTTTTCGTTCAATACAGGTTGTACGTGAACTACCGCTTCATGAGAGGCATCGAACAGCAGTTCATGGCTCTGCAGAAAGGATTCAACGAACTGGTGCCACAACAACTACTTAAGTGCTTCGACGAAAGAGAACTGGAGGCAAGTGGTGGCACATTTATAGAAGATTGATAATACAATAATCGAGTGAAGAACGACATACGGGAACTGTGAAGATGTCCTTACTTCTACATTTTACTTTTTGTTCCAACCTGTCTTAACTTGTATTGTATAATTGCAGCTGGTGATCGGTGGGTTGGGCAAGATCGACCTTGAAGATTGGAAGCAAAACACCCGATTAAAGCACTGCACGGCCGAAAGCAACGTGGTCAAGTGGTTCTGGCAGTCGGTGGAAAGCTACGAGGAGGAGATGCGAGCGCGTGTGCTCCAATTCGTCACGGGCAGCTCCCGAGTACCCCTGCAGGGATTCAAGGCTCTTCAAGGTAACACGCGCCGCCATTCGATTGTCTGCAGAAAGCGATGTCAAACGTTGTGGCTAAGCCTTTATACTCGTTTTGCAAGGTGACTGAGCAACTGTGTTTTCTCCGGATACAAATAGGTTCAACAGGGGCAGCCGGTCCGCGCCTCTTCACCATCCACCAGATAGACGCTAGTACGGACAATCTGCCGAAAGCTCATACCTGGTAAATAATGATTTGATTCTCGTTGGGTGTCCAGTCTCACCTTTGACTTCGACATTTTTGTTCATTGTTATATTGAGTGAGAGTGAAAAATGGCTAAACAAGTGAAAACTAACTATGCCCTCAAATTAAATGTTTTAAAGTTAGTTTTATTTCATTGGCTAGCATCACTTTAATTGTAAAATAATTTTTAATGCCGTGGCTTTTGTTTTTCGTCTAGCTTCAACCGCATCGATATTCCACCCTACGAAACCTACGAAAAGCTCTACGAGAAGCTAACGCAGGCGGTGGAGGAGACGTGCGGATTTGCCGTGGAATAACACTAGACCGGTGGAAATTCTATCCATCTAAAAAACGAAAATTGGTCAAAGGCATCATCAACACTGGAGGCGACACCGAGTGGCCACCCCATACATACCCGGGGTGTGGCGCTCGCGTCGTCAGTCTCGTTACGGTCTCTTTACACACCACTCAATACATGTCCGTCGACGTGACCGTACGTCGTCAAAAAACTTGGACATGCGACGAGTCTGATCTTCGGGGGCACGGTGTATTAGGGGAGAGGGGGGGATAATGCTTGTCTCGAAGAATGATGATCATCCCCGTGCGGACAGGCAGAATTCCTCCCATCCCACTCCGCCCCCCTTATGAATCAATCCGGTTATTTAAACGTGCGCGTTCGTGCGTGCGAGCGAGACAATTCCTGCGCACCCCGCGACAATCTTATTTATTCACTGCGAGTGTATTTATAGGGGAATATCGTGGGGTTTCTCGCGTTGGGGTGAAGCGCAAAAATGGCGAGACGCGGCGATCATGTTGAGAAAATTGTTGGGGCGTCTCGCTGATTTATTATTATATCAGCCGTTGGATCGGTGGGAGTAGCGCGACGTCAGCGAGCGGTAAATAATTTAGAGGTTCGCCAACGAGATTCGTTGGTAGAGTCGTTTACAGTATATATATATATATTATCAATCGTTTTTGGTCGGAGAAGCGGATACGGTGGACGCCAGAGGGCGTTTGGGTGCTACGGGAGATACCACGCATGCAGCGTTTAATTTTCCGTCCACCGCGCCTCTCGGTCTGCTCCACGTGTGCAACGCTGACCAATAACAATCAGAAGTGGTTCATCTTGACGACCAATCACGTGGCGGCATATGCGATGCTCTCTCTATCTTGGACTCTGGCTGGGCAACAAAAATTCGAATTTTCCGAACGACTCGTGAAGTGCACCCAAAAGTTCAAGGATCAAGATGATGCAATTTCAATATTTCCAGAAATGGGCAGCACTTGTAGATGAAGTTGTCACCTTCATATTTTGTTCATTTTTTGCACTTGAAATCGCAAACGTGGAATTGTTAGACGCGCGGAATTGTACATCTTCGATATTTTGCTACAAATTATACCATCAGGGTTGCGACTCTCGGCGAGAACAGTTATCGTACCGCTTGACGGCGGTACCCTAAAACCTCATCTGTGCAATGGGTAAAATTTTCTAGAAAAAAAAATCCATAAGGATTTCTTCGACGTGTCGAGGATTTGTTTGCTGTTCGTGTTTTTATCCCAAGTTCGGCGCTATATTTTGGGAAAATATTTGTTTTAGTTTTTAGAAGTTGTTGTTGTTGCAGCTGTCAGAAGTTTCGAAGTTCAGAGTGACGGTGACTTGTATATCGTCTGTCGGAATCTTTTTTTTTTTTAATTGTCTCGTTTCCATGTCGGCTATCGCACTGCCTCCAAACGTTGTGATATAATAATGGAGCGAAATGAAATGTACAGGTTAATAATAATTATTAATAGTCAAGGATTGTCATTTTAAGACAAAACCTTATAAAAATTGTTAATGCTTTTTTAAAAAATTATTCAACTTTTAAGCGTGGAGCATTTTACAGCACGTCACTTGATATCCAGGATTTTTAAAAAAAGCGTGCAGCACCACCAGTTTAACGTAGTGCTCGAAAATTTGGATCAACAATTTCCCAATGTTCTGGGGTCCTGGTTTTAATCACAGCTACTGCTTTGCTCAAGCATTTTTGAGAGGAATCAAATCGATTGTATTTATTTATGTCGTGTAATAAAATTATGCCCATATGCATTCTATTGAAATTACTTCATTTTAGAGTTTGTGTGAATGCGCAGATTATTTGTGAAACTATCCTCTACAGTGTGGTCCATAAAAAACATACCTAAATATATTTAGTCATATTTCCTTTAATATCATATTAATTCATTTGAATTTTTTTATATTTTTATTCATTTTATGCTCGAAAAGATCTTCTGCACATGCTCGAAGTCGAGCGCGCCATTTGGCGACTGAAAGAAAGTCAACGCGAGAAAGTCAACTCAATCGAAGATTTGCGTCACCGAATCATAATAGCGTGGATTGAACTTGATAAGCGCGTAATTGTTCAGTCGCCAAATGGC
>JAUJYS010001424.1:0-17523 GCA_033995665.1 Melogona broelemanni | reverse complement strand
CATTCCAGTACCACAGGATCGAATAAACAAAAGCCTGCGCCGGGAATCGAACCCGGGACCACCCGCTTAGTAGACTGGATATGTGTTAAAAAGTGATATTGGTTTCAGCAGGTTGATCGGTACTGGTGGAATGATTGCTGGCATCGTATCTGGGACTCTTGCACCCGCCTCCGGCAGCATCATCATCAACATCCGGCACAGAAGCGACACCGGATCGCGGGAGGCAGCCGGGACCGAGTGTTTGTGTGCCCCACTTTCTCCACAATTCGCTTTTTATCGCCCTGAGACCATTGTAAGCGACAACTCCTAGAATCGATCATGTGAAGAAAACTAATAAGTTGAATATACTAGACACGGTTCAAGGTTATAAGATCTACATGGTTCGCCTATATGAGCCCTTTTGTGAAACGAGCTTTTACGCCATCTGGGGAGTATCTCATGAACATGAGTTTGACGCGTCCTCGGGAGACCCGTCAGCCAGCCATTTATATTTGTCTTGTCACCAGAAAGTTATCGTTTCAAAAGCATGCAGCAAATTCAAACTTACACGCCAATCTTTTGTGAACAGCTAATGTGAAAAGCAAACAAAATATATGTGAAAAGTTAGTTTCGATTATGGTTTTTCTTAAGTTATATTTTTTTCCCCCTAGATAGTTAGGCTTTTTTGGCTCTTGACAACGAACGAGCCGGAGATTTCACGTGTGATGGCGCCATTTAAGTTCCTAAGCCTCCAGGTGACGTCACAGACGCATATTTGAGTTGTCTCCAAAAAGGTAATAACGCGCCAAGTTTCTGTTCGGATCAGTCATTACGTGTGAACGTTTAGAATTTACTTCAATTAAATTACGTACTTCAATTATAATGTAATAATTTAGTACGTACCGATGGCTCAGTGGGTATGGCGACATCCTACGAAGCCGACGGTCCCGGGTTCGATTCCCGGTGCAGCCTTTCGTTTATTCGTTAGTCTCGTCACCCTTGAGCTTCCATTAGGGAGTCCAGAGCTTAGAGGTGGATCCCCGGCAGACTGGCTATTCCAGCTGCCATCCCTCTTTCCTTCCCTTTCCTGCCCCTCACATATCTCCACAGAGACATGAGGGTGCAGTAATCATGTAGTGCACCAGGCACTACGGTGATTTAAAAATAAATAAAAATAATACTTTTTCGCGTGTAAACGGATATTGTATGAATTGATCATAGGCTAAAAAGTGATACTTTTAAGGTTTGTCATATACTCTATAGTGGTCTGATGAGGATGTGCATGTCGCGTAGGCAACTTTGCGTGTATGTCTGTGGGCGGTGACGTCACAGCAAACCTTGTGTCACTTTCGTCAGTCTAGTTCGAATGGAGACACGAAAACATTTTCAAAATCGGAGCTCCAAATTTTCTCTCCGCCTCTTCCTTTAATCCATCTATTTCTGCGACGAAATGAGGTAAACAAGTTCAAATGCTGTCTGCGCGTCTTAAGGACGGGTCCGACTGTCCTTAATCGAGGTCTGGACCGTAAGGGACGTCGGTAGGAATTGAACGCGATGGATTACGCGCTCGCGATCTTTCTGAGACCATGATCCCAGCTTCTATACAAATGATGGCTCTATACAATGAACGAGGCCAAATGATCCAATGGCAAAATGATCCTTGACAAAATGATCCTTGACAAAATTATATTTGATTATTTTTTATTATTATTTTCGATTCATTTAAATCGATATCGTCATCCAGGACCTGTGTTTAATTTGGCCCAAGTTTGTAAAGTTAGTGGCTAATACTTTTGTTTATTCTTATACATGTAAATAAATATTTTCATTGCATTTCCTGACTCTGAAAGCAGGCCTATTTTCTCTGCCAAATAAATCCTTTCGTTTTCGGGATGGTGTTAAATCGACACGGGTAGTCAACTCCTTTGTTAAGGAAGTGAATGGCAGCTGGTGGCAGCTGGCTAAGCTCTGTACAGGGAGCTCGGGGAAATTAGACACCCCTTAACCTCAGAAAAGCCGAAGCTATGAGGCGACACCGTACACCAGGATCGAATAAACGAGAGCCTTTTACCGGGAATCGAACCCGGGACCGCCCGATCCGGAGTATATTGCCATACCCACAGAGCTAAGAAAGATAATTACTGAGTTGAACTCTAAAAGAGTCATGCATGATGCACCAGTCGTATCTGATACAATAAAAGATGCATCGCTGAGCGCAAAAAGTTGTTGGCTTCACCGCCGTACACGCTCGCAAGCGGTGTTTGCCTGCATTCGGGGGCAGCCGTTGCAAATCGATTCTGAAGGCTGTGTGGAGATTGTGAATACGATTGAATAGAATCAGTTAAAAAATCGTTCTCTTTAAGCTTCTAATTAGCTCATCACATTTTAATTAAACAAGTTTAATTTGAAAATATCATATAATTAAAAATGAAATGTTGCTATTTGAGAATCGAAATTTGTGATTCACGTTTATGACCTCGATTTCCCCTGCGTTTACCGCTATTATTTCATGAGGTTAAGATAGTCCTAGTTTTCGGCAGTACTTGTTCATTATAATTTCCTGCCACTAACAGGAATTGTTTTCTGTTGCAAGGTGCAAGGTGGTCCT
This sequence comes from Melogona broelemanni, assembly GCA_033995665.1. NCBI lineage: Eukaryota > Metazoa > Arthropoda > Diplopoda > Chordeumatida > Chordeumatidae > Melogona > Melogona broelemanni. The sequence goes on along the minus strand of JAUJYS010001424.1, from coordinate 14,936 downwards.
AGGACGATGATCTATCCGCCAGAATTCTCTCGCTTGGTGAAAAGGTCTTCGCAAAGCGGTATTAAAAATTGTGCTCACACACACAGTTAAAAAAAAATGGCGGATATGGGCATAAATCGTGAGTGAGGCCTAGTAGCGCATTGATGTCCGACCTGGTCACCTGGGTCGTTAAGTCGATTCGGGCACTAGCATTAACTAAGCACTGGAACTACGCATTAGAGAAATCCAGCTTTATAATTCCGGCCATACAAACATGCATATACGAGCTTGTATACCACACGCAATAAAATCGTTAGCGAAACATAGGCGGTATACTAACCACGTTTGCTCTCATTTCCCGGCAACAACTTGCATAGACTGATTATGACAAGTTCCACCAAGATCTTGCAGCAGTTGTAGTTTAAATTCATCAATCCTATTGTACGACTCGTCGTAGCCCAATCGATATTGCAACCGGCTGCGGTGCGGTGGTCCGGGTTCCATTCCCGTCGAGTACTCTCGTTTATTCGATCCAGGGGTATTGGCGATATTGTGCCCGTTAGACAATGCAATAACAACACGACGGGTACAAAATCTCCTGTAGTGTTATCCGCTTGGATTGTAAATCAGTAGGTAAGGCAGGGATTGTAAATCCTTAAGAAACGGTATAGAAAAATATAGGTAATCAACCTAAATTTTGACACACTAGATTTGTCGTGTTTCATACGTCCTCTGTATAATGCCACACTTGGAATTCGTTGCATTACGTAACTTCCGGTTGGACCTTTGTGTGGACCTGGATGTGGTTTTATGCACTCTCTGGACAAGCCCTGACTCTGTCGTTGAATTGCTGCGATATTGGTTACGATCGGTCTATAGTTGTCGTTGCCTTGGTGGTGAATTGCGAAGGAGTCTTGTTTGCGCCATCAACAGCTGGTGACGTATAATTACCGATATTCGCTTTTCACTTGACGATGGTGGTGTTAAGGAGGTGGGGAGGGGGAAGAGGGGTGGAATTGCCGTTCTAAGCGACCGTCGCATAATTCGCCAATTTATATGCTAATACGAACTGTGAGAAATTAATTCGCCTTGATGGGCGACCGGAGTGGATCAGGCGCCTGCACTTCTAACTCATTACGAGTGCTCGTCTAATCCCGAAACTGTGCCGTGGGGGCGGGTATGGGTGGTTGGGCTGGTGTAGAGGATTATCCAGACACAACTCTTTAGCGCCAAAAGTTTTTAATTGTCTTGCAAGTTTGCTTAAACGTGCTCAAACGGTAAAAAACAGTTTCTTAGAAGAAGTTTAGTCTTAGAATTTATCTTATTAGCATTTTATACGTGCTTCAACGGGGTTTCTTGATCCCTGCCAAAGATCCTCCCATAAAAAAAGGCCTGCTTGGGGTTTACTGTATATTGTAATTATAGTGTAATACGTATTCGTAGAACGAAACACTCTTCAGCAGAGTTGTAAGTGATTATGAGAAATAAAATAATATTTTCGCAGATGCAAAAAATATAAACGTGATTTTTTTTGCAATGCTAAAATGCTCAAGTGTCACATGTCCAATGACATAGCTCTGAATTTGCTGGTATTGTTTGTGTAGCAACCAAAATTTATTATCAATTTTTTTTTCCAAATTTGATTGCTCACCAGTTGGTTAGAATGCAGCTTATATTTATTGTTATTTTTTAATTATTCTGCCTCAGAAATTACCGATAGTTACAAAAGTATCAATATAGGTTCGATCAACAAAATTCTGTTTCTGTCGATTGTAGCTTTTTTATTTATTTTTTGTCTTGGTTTGTTTTCGTAGAGTAAAATGCTATTTTTTTTCCTTTCCAACGTTACTGTCCCGGTTGTTGTTTCAAAACTTCGCCCACACGGTAAAATTGGCGCGCGCGGGTCCTTTGAGTCCAAAATATCCGCGTCAAAATAACAATTCGCCTACTAAAAACAATTGCTTTTGAGAATTATTTTTTTCTTTTCTTCTTGGGATGGCAGTCGAAGACATTATCGCTCAAATACAATAAGAGGTGGGCGATGTGGAGGTGGGAGGGATGACAGGAGGAGGACCCAGTTTCCTTTTGATACGCAGTTTATAAAGAAAAGCGGATTAAAAGACCACGCTGCCGGCGCATCCGTTATCGGTCTACCTCAATAATCCAAACTCAAGAGCTCAGTAATCAAAAGCCAAAAATCTGATTGACCCTGACTTCCAACCGGACTAAGATAGTGATTCCAATAAAGTGTTCAAGCCTAATAAATATTTATAGTTTAATCGGCGGAAATTGTCAATTGATCTGGACTTTGCCAAGTGGTGACTAATTTTCTTGATGTTGCAGAACGTGCTCGACATTAACAATTGTTTCATTGTGGTGTAGCGTTTCTTGACTTGGTATTGGTTGAGCCGTCTAAGCACCGAACGGCCTAAGTACCTTTGACGATCGATGCCGTAACGGAATGAGATGAAATAAAATCTGATCCGTTAATGACGCTCACCAAAAAAAAAGAGACTCCATAAAACACTCCCTATTCTGACGTTGTTTTAAAGTTCGCGTGAATTTTAATGGCATCACCAACCAACTACTTATAATTAATGTGGCTTACCCTTACCGATAAATTAGAGCGCAGTTTTCTTTCTAATTGCTATTACTTTGTCAGGCGTTTGGATGTCTATTTTTGAATGTCAATTAAGATCATCCGCTATTTATTTCTTTTTTTTTTTTTTTTTTTTTTTTGCGATGACGTCTGAGATAAATGTTACGAGTAAATAACAATCACACGTCACGCGAGGTGTCTTATCTCTGACGTCACCTGACTTTTTTTTATGTTATTTCCAAATAACTGTAGTGAAAATAACTTCAGGGGATTTCAATATACATATGTACCCCTCGGGTTGTTTTGGCAATGTCTAAGTGACACTTTTTAATCAGTATCCCGGGACCGAATAAACGAATGCCCTTACCCGGTTGCAATAATTGGATTCTAGGACAATCACATTTTATAATCACGGTTTGTTTAAACATTATCATTTCACGTTCCCATATTGAAGCGCCTTTTAATTTAAAAAATACTACAATATTTGTAAAGCTACGTACTATATTTACATTTCGAGCAGGTAACCTGTTGGTTTAGGGGACATCAAAAATGTAGTATTCAAATAAAATATTTCTTTTTACTTTATACTACAATTTCTCATAGTCACGACGACGCCGCAGGCGAATTTATTATTTACGTCTGTAAATATCGTTTTTTTCTAAGAATGCAGCAATATGTACTTATCTTTTGCTGCGTATTATTATTTGAAATACGTTCGCGTGTTATGTGTGGGGGGGGGGGGAAGAATCTATGCTCACCAGAATTCGGTAGAGGGATTGTGGAAAATGTAGCGGCAAAATTGGAATCCTTTCCAACGCTCACCGTGATTCTATTTTCGGAGACGATTTTGTATGAATTCGATTCAGTCGGATATACCGACTGAATGTGGAATGGGAGGGAGAGTGGGGAAGAGACGTGAAAATCTGACATTGGAAAAGAATACTGGAGATGAAAAAGAACTAATATAAGAGAACGCATCTGGCAATTGTGTGGTGTGGTGGTGGCGGGGGGGGGGGGGGCTCCTGATATTGGATCTAACGGTGCATTGAACTCTGATAGAACTTCTTGAAAGGCGTTTACTGTTGCTTTTTTTTTTGTCTGCGAAGAAGTTCGATTTCCTCATAGATATGTAGTGGACCGAATGCAAATGTCGTTGGCTGTCCGCCACCAAATCAGTGGGTTCCTGTTACCACCGGAACTTCTGTTTTGTTTTAATTGATATTTTATAACGATTCGTTTGAACGTGAATTGTTATAGTTTCATTAACGTGCTTTGAAAAAACTCCCTCCCGACAGGTATTTTAAAAAAGCTGGGCCGACATTGTCTTCGCGCCTTATTTTTTTGTTTGCGTTGCAAATATCTGGTCATTAGTTTCTGAATTTCTAGATTTTATAAACTGGCAACAGGTATTCCACGGGGTGCTATCTCAATGTTGGCGTTATTTAGAACAGACGCTGTTCTGTTTATTGATTCTGCACTCCCTTTCCGTGACATGCTCCGTTTTATTAAAGTAAGCGAGCATACCTTAGACAACATACATAGCAAAAAAAAATTCGAAATTTCCTATAGGTTGACAGAGAAGCGTGGGTGGCGATGGCTTGTGTTAGGGGAGAAGTAAGGGCTTGTTCAAATATCACAAAAATGCAACGCTGTCGCGTTACATCATGGTCCAACCGACCATGATGTAGTGCAATTTTAAGTGTGCGATGAAATTCAAAGTGTCCAGCAGGCGACAAATTCAAACGTGCTTAAAAACCCAAACTTGAAATCAGTCTTCTGTGCACTTAACCATGCTTATTTGTTGTATGCGATTGCCCTCAGCGACCATCATCAAAGACATCAAGCCCAACTCGTCAAAATCGAGAGGTGCAGTGAGCCGTAGTGGCTAGCGTGTTCGCCTACTATTCCAGTGATCGCAGGTTCAACTCTCGACCTATGCTTTGGAATTTTTCGGGAGAGAAAAATTCGAACGCGCATCTTTCATAGGAATGAAAGTAAAGCCGTCGTAATAGCCCCCCAAAAAGGGGCTGCTTGCGGGTATACATTGTAATTGTAACCTTGGTAAAAAAAAACTAGGCCAAATTTTCATGTCGCCAACTAGGTGATTTTAAATATTATAGTACAGTAGAATTAATTATAGGTTGCAGAGGAAAAATTAGGACATCTTTGTTTTGTACATAAACCTATTAGGTTTATACGACAAATACAGTGTCGCCTTGTAAAATATATAAAAATCAGGACAATTTCTTGTCCTTTTTTGCATATCTTTGTTTTGCTTGGTCATTTGGCCCCCGCCATGGTGCTGCGTGTGGGAACACATTGTTTAGTTCTACTTCAAAATATCTGGACAAGCCCTAAAAGAGAAGAGTATGGTGGAAAGGCGAGGGGGGGAGTTGCTTTTGTTAGTGCATTGCGAGCAACATTGTCAATCGAGGTGGTGATTCCCTTAGGCGCCCAAAAAGCTTTTTACGGGTCCACGTAGTGACATTCTCAGAAAATTGGTCAACATCACAAAATGGAAAGGATGGACGAACACGAATCGATATTTAATAATAACAATTGTTCGCTTTATCTCTTGGAGGAGCGTCGCTACTGCCCAGCAGCTTTACGTGGAATTTTCAGGGTGAAACTTAAATAATAAATTGAATACACAGTGTATGTCAGTGCGTTAGTATACAGGGTTCATACCCACCTGAAAACTTTGTACTGTAGCGGTAAAAAATTGCAGAAAAGTGGGGAAAGTCAGGGAACATACTGAAAGGAATTGAATTATGTTGTTGTGAATTTATTTTTACACTAAAGTTTATGGACATCTGATAAAAAATTCACCTTGCACGCGCTCTATCCTTTTTTTTTTTTTTGCGTGTTACTTGTTATTTAAAAAATGTTCGTGCTGTGCGCGCGCTCTTTCCTTTTTCTACCTGTATGTGTTACATTCTAAAAATTTCGCGCGCCATGCATCCTTTAATCTGTTTTTGGTTAGGATTGCTTGCAGACTCGACTGTAGGTCGTAAGTTGCAGTCGTGGGAAATTTTTATTTTGATCATGGAAAGTAAGATAAAATATCGATTTTGGTCAGTGAATGTCAGGAAAATGTTCGATTATGGTCAGGGAAAATCACGAAAAATTTCAATTTTGGCAAGGGAAACAAATACAAGGAAACTGATTTTCAATTTTCAGTATGAACCCTGGCATAGCCTACATGGTTAGTTTTTTTTTCTCAGACAAGGTGCACGCACGGAAAACGCCGACTAGCGCAAAAATTGCAACCTGCCCTGCTGGAATGGGAAGGAAAGGGAATTAGAAAGTCAAGGCTTCATAAGCTGCGGTAAGGCCAGAAAAGATGCGCCATGAAAAAGTCACGTGATTTCATAAGCACGTGGCGAGCAAAACTAATAACCGAAAAGTTGGATGTTATCCTGAAGCGAGCTGTCAGTCCGCTAATCCCGGAAGTTGATTTTAATCTTTCTGGCATGTAGCGGGTGTGTCGAGCGCCTGCTACGTCACTCGGGCACTCCGTAAAGCGAACGAAGTACAAAAGAAAAGATGACATTCAATAGCTGGGTACAGAAGAGTCCGTAACATCTTTGAGCGGTCCGCATCGCAAAGATGTTGACACGATGAAAGATTGTGCGTGATGAGATTTGATAAATTAAGCTCCACCCCCTACGGTGATGTTTTATTGTCAAGGGGAACTTGGACTCCGCCATCTCTAATTGAAATCTTCGAGTCAACGTACGGATAATCTTTAATGCGGGTAACAGGAAAGCCCAACTTTAAAGATGTCCGCGTTTTTCTCCATTGATCGCCATTCTTTTTATGATTAATGCTGCACATAAGTTTGAAATCTCCCCGGCCTGTTCGATTTTGAAATATTTCTGTCACAGTTGTTCGTCAAGCTTGTCAAAATGGTGCCGTTGAGAAAAAACGTGGAAAGCTCCATGTTGACACTCTCCATTTACGCAGTATAAACCAAAAGTTAGCCACGATAGAAGACCAATTTTGTCATTCGATATAGGGTAGTCAAAATATACGATGCTAGCTGGCAAAGCGATTTACAAGTAAATGATCCTTTTGTTTTAGCTAAAGGCTCTTAACGGCTCCTATTAATATCGTTCTTGTGTTTTATTTCGACTTTTTTTTTACGGTCTGCGTCGAAACATTATACGCTATACTGTGTAGATATTGTTAAAGAAATATCAAAATTAACTCTGTTTTCTCGACCTATAGATACCTATGGGGTTTTCAAACTTGTGCTACTTTCTGTTTGCGGTGTACAAATTTTTTAACTTGTTTCTCATTTTCTATCCATAGTTTGACATGCGCAGATTGTATTTAATCACTTATCTCAAAAATCGATGAATTGGAGGTACACCACTTTTTTAGCACTTAATAAAAATAAGATTAACTCAATATGCCGCGGAATAAATGAAAGCTCAATCATGAATCTGTCCACCTCTCCATCTGGATGCAACTGGCCGACAACAAATCCACATTCCAAAACACCATGATCCCTCCCCATCCGTCCCCATCCACACGACTCAAACAAAATCAAAATTGATAAGTACCAATTTCACATAATCACCGCCACGGTAGACCGCACATATGTTTCACAGGCGCCACCCTAATCACTCAGCTGCCCCCTGCCGACGATTATGTTAAATAAATAAATAATAACTAAAAATTATTAAAATTATGAAAACAAAATTTTTTTTTTACTTACTGGAATTTACTTAATGGAAGATCTGTCTACCGTGGCGGTGATTATGTGAAATTGGCACTTTTCAATTTTGATTTTGTTTGGGTCGTGGGGAGGGATCATGGTGTTTTGGAATGTGGATTTGTTGTCGGCCAGTTGCATCCAGATGGAGAGGTAGACAGATTCGTGATTGAGCTTTCATTTATTCCGCAAATTGAGTTTTAATCTTATTTTTACATGTGACTATCGCGCTAGGAGAAATTAATATTTCTCCGAAAACCTAAACTACCACTTAATAGAATCATCTGTTAGTTCTCTCGAAAATGCGTTCTTCCTAGTTGGTGAGAGTTTTATTTCTAGTCATCATTTTTTATCCATACAGGTTAATTCGAATCGAAATTTGTTGTTGAAGTTATCCGAAGGCTTTGTCGGCCCCCAGTGGCTCAGTGGATATGGTCACCGTCTACTGAGCGGGTGGTCCCGGGTTCGATACCTGGCGCAGGCTTTCGTTTATTCGAACCTGTGGTACTGGAATGTACCCCTCACACATTGCCACAGCAACACGAGGGGTACAATAACTTCCTGTAGTGTTATTCACTACAGTGATCAGGAAAGAAAAAAAGGGTGAAAAAATGCAAATGCCGCGACTGTTTTTGCTCAGGTTTTGACTACCCGCTCGCCAAGCAATTATTTTTATTATTAGCCAACAGCAATTATTTTCGCAATCGACTTTGCCTAAAAGGGGTACAACAGCCAGTTTTGACCAGTAGGTGGAGGTAGGTGTACAATACCGCTGTAAACTTGCTATTAGTCAAATCTTTGCGCTCTCACGTTCAATAAGCTTCACCATCACGTTTAGGAGAGACAAAAAAATTCGCCAGCTAAAATCACCAATGTTAAAAGCACTATTAATTAACATTTAACAAATTAACACTAAGTTTATCAACACATCACCTGTACTTTTTAAATATAAAATAAAGTCTAAATTTAAAATCTAACCCAGTCGGTATTTGCCACCGGCTGTGGTTCGGTGGTCATGGGTTTCATTCTCGGCGGGGGCTCATTTATTCGATCCAGGGGTGCTGGTAAAAATGTGCCCTTCACATATTACCACAGCGACAAGAGGGGTACAGAATTTCCTGTAGTGGCTTTCACTACATTGATCAAGAATGAAGAAAACGCGATTGGAGTGAAAAGTAAAAGATTACTTTACTTAAACGGATTCATACTTAAATATGTCCCCATCATAACGAACAGCGAATAAAAATAGCATTTTCGAAAAAAAACAAGTGTTTTATGCAGCGTACACAATGGAATGTTTGTTTAGTAATGGAATAATAACAGATAGTAACCAAACGCTCGCAGGCAACAAAATCCATTTCTACGCGAAACGTCCCATTTTCTGAACAACTTGGGAGGGGCGTGAGGACACATAATTTATTTTGTCCAAATTTTATTCGGAGCATAACAACCTCCCCCCTCCCCACCCCCAGCAGGTATTGCAGTCAAATCGGGGCCACACTAGCAGCAAAAAAAAATTTTTTTCTCTTCGTATAGCGTAAATGCAAGCATTTGGCGCAGGTGCGGTGTGTACAGAGGTTAGACAAAATAATGGAAACAGATCTGTCGGTGCACCTTATAGATCTGTTTCTATTATTTTGGCTAAGCCCTGTAACGTAACATTTCGATGCCAGGCACACACACACAAAACACACACATACGTGAGACTTGCAACGACAAACAGAAATAAAATATGATTTATATCTCTGCTGCGGCAGTAACCGGAGAGAGATTGCGACAGAGAGAAAAAAAAAAACGAATCAGTGCCAGCGCATATTCAAGTGTATACAATCCACGTCTAAAATCAATCGGCGCGACGGTGGTGAATTATTAAAGGGGAGAAAATATGGCGCGCGTTTTCTTGCGAAAGGGGAACATGGATTAATTTGCGGGTCTGTAGCAAGATAGATAGCTGGGACACGAATTTCGACACAAACTCAAATATTGAGTTCAAACTCAAGAACGCTGCGATTGGTTGATTTAATGAAGTTTTCATTTTTCAGCCAAGCGTTCTTCAGTTTGAACTCAATTTTTGAGTTGCGTCGAAAACGAGGCCCTGGGCTTCGGTTTCGATTCGATATCTCAAGATGCGAAATTTATTAACTGCCGCAGAATTTGTGTTTAAAGCAGATTAGGTGGTTTTAAAATCTAATTTTCAGCTTTCTTTGAAAAATGAAGTATGTCTAAAAGTGTTAAAAACTACAAAGGAAAAAATGTGAGTTTCAAACAAAACAAACGTTCGTGAACATTTTTAATTTAATTGATTCGATCTATTAAAAATATATTGACTGCAAAGTAAAAGCATTTGTGGAAAAACACAATAAATATAATAATTATTACTTTAATGCAATTTTGATTTTAAATTTTAACAACTTTGTGAAATTTCTGGTACCGGTATTACTGTGAAAACTAATTTGTTTTCGTAATTTTATTAGGTTATTAGAAAACGGGATACAATCACGAAATCCCAAGTCCAACTACTACATTTTCAATAATCCCCCCCTCCCTCCTCTATTATGGTGGTGAATCCATAGGATAGCCAATCCAAAGATATCACAATCGAAATACAAATCGTTCATCTTTAAATCAGATACTGCCCCAATTCCACATCCCAATCAATACATTTAATTCACGACCCTACAAACATTATTCTACCAAAGCATGTTTGTAGAACTGGTAACTCTGCAGAGAACACAATTTAAAAAATAGAAAAAGTCAGCGTTGAGAACTTACCGGTTGTGAAGGAGCCATCACGGTTTACACATAGGGCAGTGGGCAGACGATTTGAGACAACGATATAGAACAAAAATTTCACAAACGGCGGGTTAAAGATTCTTCGCAGGTAAGGCACCAAACGATGAAGAAAAAACAATCTCTAGTTAGTTGGGTGTACTACCAACACACACGAACACTGGGTTTTCGGAATTTCTCACGACGAGATTTTTTGGTAGTGGGAAAAACGGCGCGGGATCGGAAAGTAGTATTTATCTGGTTTGAAACACCGAATCTACAAAAATATTTATGTCTCAGTTCCTAGACAGAGGATGATGCGCACAGAGTCTGGTATACACGAAAGACCGAAATAAAAATCCTTCTCTTTCGCGTGCGAATTTCGCGAAAACGCGAGAGAGCGAGAGAGAGAGAGAGCGAAAAAGAGATGATAAAAACGATGAACTGGCAATAATTTAGAGCGATAATTAGATTACTAGGTTTATTCGCCGGTTGAGGTACTATCAGCTGCTAGCGGCCGCTTTCGGAACCGAGGCACTGCTACACTGGTTCTGCATTTCCCGAAAATCGCGTCACAAGAGACAAAACAGAAGATAGTCCCGTTCCCGCCGGCAACCTGACCAGCACTGAACGAAGAGAATCGAAGCACGTCGGTGAGCACGTCGGTGAGCGATCGCGCAGCCGCTCTACGAAACACGGTGCCTGGGAAACGAGGGATGGGTGGTGGGTGGAGGTAGCGGAGCTGAGCGTATAGAGAGCGGAAACAAGTGGTCGGATCGCCGGTAGATTCTGATGGGGAGGAGGCTCAACGTGAGTAAGCACCGGCGTCTAGAAACAGCGCGCGGCGCTGGGAAATGCGAGCCGGTAGTTTCAAGTTGGAGTTTCGCGCGTCGCTTTCGCTTTTCGCACCTGCGTTTGCCCGGATTTTTCAGGCGAAAAAAACAAACAAATTATATTCTTTGTACCAAGAAATCGACAATAAATTTCCATTCTAATTCAAACCCTAGGATACACGCCAATTTAAAACAAATACGATTAATTTCAGTTGGAGTTGTTGGTCATCGGAGCATTTGAGTAGCAATAGCTGACTTAGAAGGATTTTTTCTCGACCAGGGAGAAAATGGAAACGGCAACTTCTTAAAAGTTATTTATTAAACAGAATCCCCCTTTAAAATTCAGAATTTCAGAATCAGAACTTCAGAATAACCCTTTTAAATTATGTAATATGCAGACATCGTGTATACAATTCTTAAATTCAGCTATTAGATATACTGCCTAGCATGAATGAACTCCTTAATTTAAGCAAATCGTGAGTTTGGCCAAGTACAAAGAACAGATATATCGTCGAGAATATCTCATTGATTTGGTGTTGGGACGAGTTTGATTTTAATTAAAGGCGAGCTGACGTTTTTGCAAACTAACTCTTTTCGCTTAATTAATAAGTGACAGAACGGAACTATGGCGGAATTAGCGCCAGGGTGTAATAGTGTTGTTCACTTTCAGTTCGAATTTCTAATCCTGGGGTTTTCTATTTTTGTTATTCTTTGTTGAAAACGAGAACGTAAGGAACAGTCTTAGGGGAGGGGAGAAAGTTCAACTAAGGGGGAAAATCGCATATCGGTTTTGGTGGTACAGGCCATAAACTCTTTAGTCTTTCCACACGATATTCATCAAACAATTTTATTCCTGTTACTGTGGGGTGCATGGTGATTTCGCTATTCATATTAGCCAACAAATAAAATATACACAAGTATATTGTCATTTCCTTTTTAAGTCTGTTTTTTTTTTTTTTTTTAAACGTCGTAAAAATGTTTAATGCTTTAACTGAGAGCATCATGCTAGCCATATACACCTCTCTATCGGCTTTTGTTGCATATCAAGGAAAGTGAAGGCAATAATTATCATTTGCCATTTGCAAGAACGCCGTCAAGCCCTCTACTCTCCACCTACATTATATTCCAACTGCTGCGCGGCGAACTAACAACTGGAACCGGCCAGGTACAAACCAGCTGAAACCGGTGAGCTTGCAGGTTTTGCGAAAGCGATTTCTCGCTCACTCTCTCTCCCCCCCTCCACCCATCAGCGTCTAGCGAGCGCTTCGCGGATTGGTGACGTCTGGCCAATCGGGTCGCGAGTTGGTCGTTGCACGTTCATATCGCGTCACGCTTTGATGGCTGCCATTTTTCGATTGTTTTGGGTATGGCATGGGATTGAATGCCTTTTATTTATGAGATGTTTAAATTGCCCATTGCCCACAAAGAAATAATAAAAAGAGTTTATGTTTTTTTTCTTTGATGTGTGACAGCATGAGGCTGACTGTATTCTAACATGGGGATAAAGTGACGTCACACGTCAAGTCGTGCGTTCACGTTTTCAAACGCAAACTCTCAATTTCTATTTGTTCATTACATAGTCATACTGCCATAAGGTATAGGAATAATGCGCCCAAAAATAATAATGTAACCGAAACTAATTATTTTATAAAATTAAAGTAACACAATTCTAGTTAATCAACCCATGAATCTTTTGTAAATTAAGTTGTTGAGGTTTACAAATTCTTTGGAGTAACCCCGAATTATATATGTCAATGGACAACTAAATTGAATATTGTTTCAGCAACGAATATTCGATTATTCGTTGACACATGACAGTTGTAATTCTAATTTATGCGTTACCGGGACATTTGCGCTGCTCTCGACGAAATCTGCAAAACAAGATGAACGATTCTGGTGATCTTCATTCCAATCGTTGTCATGACTAATTCGTGCATTTGTGAATTTGTATCGGCACCAACTGCGAATAGCAAAAATGGAATCGTCGCATAATTATAACCTAATTAACGTAACTACTAGAGCATTTTGATTCGAATCATCGCATGTCATATGAATAGGTACTTCTTAATTTTCGATATCCCATAATATAGAATTTTATTTGCGATATCCTTCTGATAATAAAATGGTACAATACTGATACAATTGAGATCTGATATTTCCATCTTCTGGAAGAATTTATTTGTATTATTTTTTTTTCATTTTCTTATTATGACTGACAAGTAAACTTAACAAAAATCCCTTAAAATGTCAACAGTATTACTTGTTTTTATTTTCGCAAGTAAGCACTATAATTATTTTAGTTTTCGGTAAACTGCAATAACAAAACGTCTCTAGCAAAATTTTCCTATTTTAAAAATTAATATAATGTCTACGAGGTCGTTATTTTCTCGAAATTAAAATTAAGGATAAAATAATAATTGAAAGAAAATGACGTAATGTTCGTATTGAAATGTAACTGAAGGAATGTTATTTGAATTAAAGCCATGTTGACGGAGCAGCCCCATTCCACTCCTCTCATTTCATCCCCCACCTCGTACACGACTGCAGACAGTTGTTTCTCTTCACGGAGATCTATTATAAACGCAATATCGATCGAACTCGACTTGGTTGCCTTGAAAACGGACGAATTTTTCTGCGATGCTGTCACTTCGGAGGATGCTGTTTTCAAAGACCAAAATAAAAAATACCGATTTTTATTATTTCTACATTAACAGGAGATGCTCTATCAGGGTGACCTTATATCTTCATGTTTAAAATCTTCCGTGATCCACACTAGATTTTTTTTTTTATACCTGTCAATAAACGTACTGATTTTAAAGCAACCCAGATTGAATATTGACACGAAAACTTTAATACATCACAGTTTCCATGGGTGCGTTTGAAAATCTTGTCTTTGCTGACCTATATTTTAAAATGATGTCACGACCGACCTAGTCACATTTCGTCTGCAATCAGTACGCCGTGCGGATGATGGGTAGTGCGACAATCGTCCATTTGCGGCAGATGGGACGATAGGTACGGCATTATTCAAAGTTACCTTGATTTAAATTGAAAATATACAAGCATAAAAAATAATTATAATAATCTGTACTTGTCAGAATTTAATTTAATGTTATTTGAGATTTTTTAAAGTCTACAAATATTTTATTGCATTTTTAAACTAGTGATGCATTATCGCCATATATCGCCAAAAATAAATACAGGGTGTATAAAAAAACCTGAAAGTTAGTTTGCTGACTTAATAGAACGAAAAAACTGCGATCCAGTTCTGGGGAATATATACAATCAAATCGCGATTTTAAATTCAGTATAACATTTTGGTAAATTTATTTTACGATGCGATAAAGAATATGCGTGCATTAAATTATTTCGCGCAAACAATAAATAAATTCCGCCGAAACATAACGTACTTTCCTATTCATTACAAACCCGTCAGGGCAAGTTGTTTAAATTATGCAGTGTCTGCCCTCCACCTCGATTTTCGTCCATCCAAATGCGCCATCAACTTGATGCCGTAAGCACGGAATCAATCAACAGATCACTGAAACGACGAAGGAACAGGTTCACATGTTGGTAAATGCCAAACTTGTAAATCGGCGAAATGTGTTAATGTGATTTCCAATTGGGTTGGGCATTAATAACTTCTATGCACGTGATCGCGTACCTTCATTCAGAATGGAAGTAAAACCGTGGGAGCCTTGCCTGTACGTTGCCGGACACGTTAAAGATCCCTACCTAGGTCAGAAACTTAGACTAGACCAAATTTCAGATTACCAGGTTGCCCCCTGGGGGTGGCCTGGTAAGCCTCCTTAACAAAAAGAGTACAATACCGTTCATTCAAACATATTGCCATAATGCTACGGCGCGGCAATTACCCCATCTAAATCTAAATAAACCAGATAGCAAATCGCCAAACTAAATCGTGAAGAAAAAACCCGTGTTTGTTGCGCATCGAAGTACTGAGCTTCCATTAGGGAGTCCAGAGCTTAGGGGTGGATCCTGCAGTCTGGCTATTCCAGCTGCATCCCACTTCCCT
>JAUJYS010001423.1:0-17523 GCA_033995665.1 Melogona broelemanni | reverse complement strand
ACTAATCAGGTGAGACTGACTTTCGCTACGCGCCCCACTCGACACCGTATTTTCTGGTCGCTCATGCTGGGAAAGTGTAATTTAGCCAATTTAATGTGTGATAGTATGGCTGTATCGAAAGCAAATTCGTATGCGTGTTTCACCACGGCGCGGCAAATGTTTATGGCGATCGTGCCCTGAAATAACCATCGTTCAGGTATGCATATAATGTAATTAGGATAATTAGGATCGGAAAGTGGAGGAGGCTACCGTGGAAACCGAAAACATTTAAGTGGGGGAGGTGTCGAGGAAATAGTTCAATTCAGTTTACCGCGATATGCGCATGTATTTATAGGTAAAACAATTTTCTGCTTGGCGGAGATATTCAAATCCATTAGCTCTAATGACGATTCCACGCAAGGACAATTTTTCTGCGCGTACCTACACGCAAAAGTGCTCTCACTAATTGCGAAAACTTGAAATTTTCGCGTAAACAAGGTGATATTATAACCTGTTCTATTGTGTATTTGGCACGATATCAAAGTGGGTTTAAAAAAATATCCCCGGAGATAAATAAATAAGAGATATAGTTGATCACAGGCATGCCCCTTGACATCAACATATCAAAACATAATTAAAGATATGCATGACCAATTAGCAATAATTATATTGAACTCGTGGCGTAACGAGGGATAACACGACGGTAGGTTGGCTAGACTCAGTAAAAAAAATATATATACGAAGAAATAGTCACTATTTGCGTCATATTGCAGAACTTATGATTGGATAAACGAATTGAACTATCTGAATAGCAGACGGTGACCTCATCCCACAGAATTTGTACAATTGGACGCAAATAGCAAGTGGTGGCAAGCCGACCCACGACGAATTTAATCAATATATTATGATATTTTCGCTTCTACCCGTTCATGTCGTTTTATGGTTGCTAAAATATGTTTTGATATTGTCGTTAATATCTTTATAAATTTACTTTGTTTATCCCTGGAGATATTAGAATGTTAAAATGTCAAAATGGCCAATCGGCAACTTTCATACAATGCCGCAAATAACTATAGGGCTAATGTCCAATTTAGCTTAACGAGCGACCAGAAAATACGGTATCGACTGGGGCGCGTAGCGAAAGTCAGTCTCACCTGTTTAGTCACTTCATGTTATGTTTTTGGTTAGGTAAGTCAGTTTCGCTACGCATCCCACTCGATACCGTATTTTCCGGTCGCTCATATCGTGAACGTGTAATTTAGCCAAATTTTCTATATGTGGTATTCCTTTAATTTTTGTACCAGCGATTTCCACCCCAAGAAATAAAGATTACGTCAAGTGGTAACCTGATATTTTTGCCTAACCTAAACTGAAACCTAGCCAATTACCTATTCCTATTTAGGTAAAAAAAATTGAACGTGCACCTGACGCCAACTAGCGAGCATGTTTACAATTAAATGTTTCTTTGTTTTTCCTCAAGGATGTTGCCAAACGTCTACTTCTTTTGTAACGCGCACTACTGTCTGTCTACCACTGCTGTACGTGGCACGAGTCATACATCGTTATTTATCAAAGTGTCGATTGGCAAGCCCTGTGAGGCTGTGACAACCGCTATCATTGGTTTTGCGAAACGCAATTTTTTCCCCCATTTTATCTTTACTCTCTCGTATTGTTGAATGATTAGAAGGAACCCCCTATAAAGGATATTGCATTATACTTTTAAAATGCACAATAAGGTTGAACAAGGATGTTGGGGGGGGGGTGTCTTGCCAAGTGAGAAGCCATGCGAGAGCAGCAAATACATTTTATCTGGGTTTCCCAACTTCATCCCCCAACCCTTCAAATGCTTCACTCACTCAAAAGAGTCTATGCAAAAAGATATTGAAGCTATTGTGTATACAATGTCTTTACTCTCTCGTAACGCGTTCACGTGGGCACGGTAAACACGCACTTGAGGCAATCTTCAAATAGTGTTTTATGTATGTCAATGCCTATAATTATTTATAATTACTAAAGCGCTAGCTTTACAGTTAATTTTTTTTTTTGTTACTCTTGTAATTAACAACCGAAACAAACGCTTAAGCTCCATTCGAGGCGCTCACATTATGTGATTGCTTATGTGATTTACTTTAATACACGAATGGAGGATCGAATAAACTTATAGAAAAAAAGCGATTATCTGCGCAAAAGTGTTCCGGGAACAGATCCGAAGAAAATACGAACAGAGTCTTTTCAAAACATTCGTATTAAGTTATAACTAATCAATGCTTTTGATACCGTTCAAAATTGCGAATGAACAAACCTCAAAACCTTCGTCAATGCCCTACATTTGGAATAAAATTACACAATTAAATATAACAAATGTTTAAAATCGTTAATAACTCTGCAAATGAGTCGTTTGTTAGTTATAGGTGGACAGAGAACCGCGAGGGTCTAAATTTGGACAAACTAATATAGAACAAATGTTTAAAATCACTCACGGTTCTTTGTACACGTTTCATTGCTACCAAACGACTCATCAGCAGAGTTATGAATGATTTTAATTTACAAATTATGTCATCGCAATGTCTTTCTGCGGTGGGTGGATGTCTAAAAAAATGAGGCGTGGTTGCGCGCGTGCGTTCGGAACGAGAGTGGTGGCCTCTGGCGGTAATCGCGGAAATTGTTCGAGCGCAAAAAACAAAAGCCGACGTTGGCAGCCGGCAGCGTTAGCAGCATGCGCCGCGCGGCAATAAAGGTGCAGTGAGGTGTGTTGGATGATAAACTTCCAACTCGGCTTTCCCCCTGGTCGTACGGCAGCCTGATAAAAAGTCCGTCGGGCTTCGTCTTCTTTCTTCCTCGCGTCCCCTCCTACCATATCTGGAGACGAATCGACTACTTATCCACCACCACCACCCTCCGCATCTTCATCAACTCCCACCCCCGCCGCCTCCTCCACCTCTTCTAACTTCCTTTTTTTTTTCCACCCGGCCACTCTTTTCCGCTCGAACACCTTTTCCCTCGCCAGCCGGCGATGACCGTATATACATGCAGAGGACCGGTTGACCGTCGCTTATGTGTGAACCGGTCAAGTTAGTCGCCCCTGTCTGACAATTACAACGTGTACTCGCAAGCAGCCCCAGAGTGGCAAATGGTGGTGGTGAAATGGCTAGTCGTAGATGAAGACGTCCTATTTTTACCGAATGCGGTGCGGGCGGTCTTGAATTCGATTCCCGTCACGGGCTCTCGTTTATTCGATCCTGTGGTACTGGAATGTGCCCCTAACACATTGCCACAGCGATACGAGGGGTATAATAGCCTCCTGTAGAGGCTGTAGTGCTATTCACTACAGTGATCCAGAATAAAAAACTATCGCGTTTTTAACAACTGCAACGCGAATTTAATATTTTGTACAAACACGCAATCCAGTTCATCGTTTCTCGTCTCAATTCGGCGATTCATCTTATTTGCGCGTCTTGTGTCATCTATCTACATAACCTTTGATTAAGCGAAACGTTAGCTACCTGAACTGAAACAGATTTCGCTCAAAGCATTTGCGATAATAGCGCATTTTGAGCCAGTCATGCTCAAAGTGGACGTCAAGTCAGCACGTGAGCAAATCTCTGACGCGCGAGGTTTTGTGTCTCGTCAGAAAATAATTCAAATTCGAAGCACGTGCCGCTGCAGACCGATAAAACGACCAACGGCGTTCCGGCGCTCCGGCGTACAGACAGGCAGGCACACAGAACACACGTACGCGTTAAATTGCTCCACGATATAAACGCTTAATCCCCGGCCGGGTCGGACCATGTGGGGCAGGGGTACCACCGCGCCACACATATTCCTTTACTCAATCTTAAACGAGAAAATGTGAAGAAAAAAACTTCGTTTTTCGGATACAACTTTATATTTATAAATCAACATTTCCATAAATTGTCTTTCTGAGATGCCGCACAAAAGCTGACAAAAAAATTGGTACACATTAGAATCGATCCCAGGACATCTGAATCCAATAACTGATACGATAACCATTTCACCACTTCATTTTTTTTTTTTACAAATTCACACTTTTTTCTTCTGAACCAAGTTTTGACGAAGTATCCTTCTATTAAGAAAATTGGAAGAATCCGTCAAAATATATTAATTAAATGATACATGAGACTGAGCTGCGCACAAAATTTCAGCTTTCTAGCACGTGTGAAAGATATTTAAAAATGATCTTAAAAAGTGGAAACAAACCAAGTTCATGTCAAATTACGAGTACATAAAAAGTTGTAAAAATATTTTAAAAAAAAGTGCGACTGAATCAGATATATTTAGCAAACATTGTGTTACTTTTAAAAAATATATTGAAACCCCGGGAGCCTAGTGCGAGGGATGAGAAAACATGTGTACGTATCTCGAAATCCAGACTACAACGCTGTGTCTGGAATCGGCTAAAAGGCGACGAGAATCGGCACCCCCCAGCCTGGTTTAACGCCATTACACTTCTTCCACTAAGTTGCGGAACGCATTAGTCGGCACGTGCATAATAAATAGCTTCTCGCGAGAGCGAAAGTAAAAAGCCGGAATTTGAACCGAGTCCCGAACGACCCCGGGCGCCAAGGCTAAAAAGAAATATCGTGAAAGCAGATTTGAAAAATGGTAAAAATAACCATCAAAAACGACTACGGCTTTTGTGAGGGGTGATTGGTGAAGAGGAGGGGGAGTGACTTCGTGTTTTTATTCAAATTTGGTCGACCAATTTCAATTCGAACCAAGCGGTTGTAATATACGAGGCATCTTACAGTCGGCTGCACCATCAGAGTTTTGGAACATCTATAACCGAACAGTCAGGAAAACTTTGAAACTCTTGTCATGATACTTAGAACATTAATTAAATTGATTAAAATGAAATGTATCAATAAATAATTTTAAATCATAATAATAAATAGCAAATAATAATCAAATGGTTTTTTGTTTATTTTTTAATCTGAGTAACTGAATCGTTCCTTTTTCCATTTTCTTAAATTATGGACGAAGGCATTTGACACCTTATGTACTTCTTGATATTTTCCTAATAAATAACTCCACTGCACGAATTGGTGATTGGAATAAATATCACGCATTGTGGACGTTCGTTTATGATGGTGGTATACCGAACTGCTTCCTTAAATACTGCTTCATATAACGTTCATGAACCAACACTGGGTATTTCTTACATAAACTGGTCATCTAACCGAAATTTAAGTTGTTTTTTTGCATTCGAAAAACCGGTGTCAACATTGCTGGTAATTCGAAGAGTTTATTACGCACTTTCCTGTCATTTCGAGTTCGGTCTCGCAATCCCGGATGTTTTCGAGGGCTGTTGTTACGCGAGCGACTTGAGGGGGGAGAATCATCATCGAATTATCGATCGTTCTTCGCTAGTGTCGTTTAACCTAGCCTGTCTTAACTCGTCGTAATTTAATTTGTAAGTGGATTTCAATTTCAGTAGAAGTTCCCCGAATTGTTCCAAATCGATATTGTCGGATGCTTGTCGTAATCAGATCTGTGTCACTTTTAATTTGCAGGTAAATATGTTACTGTCCTAATGCGCAAACAAGTTGGTAGCATTTCCAAAACCATTTCAATTCTCTGTTTTCCAATCGTCAATGTGCTAACGTTTTTAACTGCTCCTTTCAAAATTCTTCAAAAACAACTCTGTACACAAACAAGTTACAAGGTATCTTTACACAATCGGTCATTTCGGGCCAAAATAAATTTTCCATGGAGCCAAACGTAGAATGATCGAACGTGTAACCTAAACTGAATACAAAATAGATAGATTAGCAACTGTTATTCGTAATGCAAAAAATCGTCGTACGACAAAACATTATCTCATAATACTAGATTTAATTTAATTTAAAAGAAAATTGTAAGACATCTTTAATTTTGACATCCCCTGTACTGTTGTCATACTACTTCAACTTTTTTCCTCGCATTATTGTTACTGTAATCAATCAATTGCTGCTCTTATCCAGATGATCATGGATAAGAACAGAAATTAAATGTACATAAATTTAAATGCGTACAAAAGTTGGTTTTATTTCAACTTGATGAACAGAATGATGCTCATAAATAAAAACGCAATGTTGCATATTTTTGGCTCTAGACCATCCAAGTCGTTGGCCCCAGAAATTTTAGTTGGTATAAAAGTGTGGAAATGCTCCATTTTGTGACTCACAAAAGCTCTGCTTGGCCCCGGGGCAAATATCTAGCAGGCTTCGCGGACACGAAAATTATTAAATTACCTATCGCCGTCATGTGTTATTAGGTTGTAGCGGTCAGCGATGGGACGGGCAATAGCTTTTGCCTACCTCCGCAGGTGACCATGTAAAATCTGACGTCACGAGCGTTGCTCCCTTACCAAATGGGGATGACCTTCCCCTTGAAACACCACCCCACACACTTGCAGGAAGAAAAAAAAAATAAGATATGTGCCGCTGTCTTAGCTTCAGTATTGGCATGCAGAAGTTGCTGACCAACATTCGTCAGATGGGGAAAATAAGCTAATCTTGTTTATTCGCGGATTTAGTTGGGATTCATTTTGTGGCGGTTCAGCGGCGCAGATTTTAAACGGGGATTAAATGGATAAATGTCAAAGACATTTCATGACGCACCAAATGGCATTATTAAAGAGGCCAACGCGATGGCGTACTGAAAAAGTGTCATAAAAATTCTAGATTTACGTCCATTATCAGCCTTTCTTTTGCAAATGTCATCATTTTATTTTACAGAAGATTAATATGTCTGAGCAACAAAAAAAGAGTACAGAATTTTTTTTTTCGACTTATTTTAAACGGAATTAATAGCTAGTCAATTAATTGCTAATAAGTTAAAGGTGGCTTTTCTATAAGTATGGCTTGCACAATACTATTATTTCACGATTTAGCCAATGGTAATGTAATTTTGTTTTCGTAAAAATACATTCGTAAAAAAATACGAAACAAAAATTGCATTTCCCAGGAGCCAAATGCTAAATGATCGGATCGTGGGAACGAGGCTTTAATTATCGATCAATCAAAATTAAGCTTTCCAATTTGACGCGTTTAAAAAATAAAAGAAATCGTGACAACTGGGTCAGACCAGGGCAAGGACAAAAAACCACCTGCGGAATATTCTATCGGGCATATTACACTGTTTATAACTTCCTATTATTTATATACGCGGCTACTAATTCTAGCTCCACGAACACAACGTTCAAGGTTCCGGTTTGGCTATACTTAGCAGACAGGCTAGAGAACAGGAATTTCAGGTCACTTTGTTTCACATTAATGTCTGTATCTTATCGGCAACAACACTGATGTTTTTTAGTATGACTCCAAAAATACATTATATTGTTTTTTAAACGACAAAACCAACCCAGAAACGATCTAACCCCTTAAAAGAGTCAACGCAACCAATAGAATTTGCATTTTCGAACAAGGTCAACTGATGTAAAAAAAAAAAAAAGGATTGGAAATAGTCTGCCGCTGAAGGTTACACCTGAATGCGAAAGTCCTTCGAGATGCTGGATGCGTTCAACATTCTGGTTTTTCATCGATTTTACAAAGTTGCGTACGTGAACCGCATCAAAAATGGACAACGCCGCCCATCTCGAAGATCTTGGTAGATCAGACGAAATAGCTCAAATATGCGTGATAGAGGAGACCTGTGCTTTTTATTACATCCATTTTTTTTGTATCTTTGATGCCTTCACAGTTTCACGGTCACCCAAACTCGTTTCTCGAGCAATCAAACTTGACAAAGGGTAAAAAACCCAGCATCCTGAACGATTTCAACATCGCATTTGCATTTCTAGGAATAATTGAATCCGCAGCACGCACAATCACTAGATGGAGCTGTTTTTTCTAACTTTTAAAAATCGAGGCCACCGTGGAATTGGAATTTTCCGTTGATGGGAACGTACCACTGAACAACCAATAAAAAAAAGCAAATATCGATATTAAATGTAGACATGCAAATTTAAGCCACTTAAGTCATCTAAGTAATTTTTTTCTCAATACTCCTTAAAACTTTTTCAAAACTCGCTCCAAGAAGACATTTTAAAATAAATGCACCGTGCTCCGAAAAACGCCCTGTAAAAATTGAAGCTTTCAATAAACCTTATACCACAGAATTTGAACACAAAAATGATTACGTCAATGCAACTTTAAAAAAAAATAAATAAATAAAAATCTTCAATCAAAACTTTAGCATCAAATTTTGAGGTTTAGCCAATCTATCGTCGTTTATCCTCGGTGCGCCTAGAGCAAACACAATTGATGTTAATGCAATGCTAGTTCTTTGAGTATTTAATTAAAATTATCTAAGTTTTAATCACATTTCTTTGGAGGGGTACCAGAATCTCCTGCTTCGATTTTCAATTCAACGATTGTCAAAATAAAAAAATCCAAAATGCGCCTAAAACGAGAATTCTTCTCAAATAAAAATGTTCAACGACTTCACGACACGACAAATTCGGCTACCACATGGCGCTACCACCGTTCAACGAATGCCGCCCGGCGACCATCACAACTACATGAAGTGACAAGATTATCGCCATTTTCATGTTCCCGTTCAAGCGGGCAATCCACCAGAGCACACAAACCGTAAAAATTGGCTTAGCGACATGGTCTCCTGGCCGCCAGCAAAAACGAAAGAAAAGGCCGCTGAGCCGGTCTAGACGAAGTCCCCGGATCAAAGCTTGGCATTGTGTCTGGAGAAGCCCAAGAAAAAGGCAAAATCCGTTCTGGAGCCGTGCGAAAAACGCCCCCTTTTGTGAGCCCCGTTTGCATCCAGGCCGAACACACCCACGCTCAAGCGCAACCCGGCATTAGAATCACGAGATTTACGCTAGAGTGCGGACCCCGTTCTACGAACTGGTAATTGGTACAATAAACTAAAAGCGTCTTTCGTTGACACTAGAAGTGCTTAAAAATTATGAAAAACAACAAATTGTTCCTCAAAACGTCCCCTTAGAACATTTCTTTGCGATATTGCATTAAATTATTTCAAAATAGCTGAAACACTTTAGAACAACCCTATATAATGATTGGCATACAACATATAAATATCATTTTTAAGCAAAAAAATGTTGTTTTGTTTCATATGTTGCTATTTTCGTCAAATCCCCTAAAATCATTGGACAAAATATTTTTGTAATATAGAACGTCTCATAATTCGTTATATTTTGTAAAACAACGCAAAGTCAGCGTAATGCTCCTTAAAACAAATGATTCAGATTTTCGTTGGCCATAACAAATATTGTAAATTGATGAGATACTTTTTGAACCACCCTCGT
This sequence comes from Melogona broelemanni, assembly GCA_033995665.1. Lineage (NCBI taxonomy): Eukaryota > Metazoa > Arthropoda > Diplopoda > Chordeumatida > Chordeumatidae > Melogona > Melogona broelemanni. Next base: position 8,261 of record JAUJYS010001423.1, on the reverse strand, counting down.
ACAATATTGACGAAATGGCAATCTTCGTACGTTGCGCCCGCGCTGCAACCATATAAAAAATGCTCCAGACATTGGGAAAAGCGACATAAGCGCACCCCACGGATTTGTACGTCGTAATGTGATCGGCCGAGCGCAAAAACAGAATTTATTCGGCGGCAATTCGAACATTCTCGCTCATGGGGAAACATCGCCGCGATTAAGAAAACCATGCGGCACAGGTCTTTGCCAACGATATTAAAAAAACAGACAAATTGAAGATTCCCATGCTAATCATTAAATATCGTTGTAGCATGGCCACGGAATTCCCCCAATTCGTATTGAAGTGTTGATTGCAGTCGAAATTGGGAGAGCGTCCAGCATATTTTCGTTGCTCGGCAATACGAATTAACAAATGAAACGACAGCGCATCAAATTTCAAAGGCGTCAATGTTCAAACACCGAAGACGGCAAATTCGAAAGGCGATATTGACCTCGGGCGACAGAGCGCTTAGGCGTCAAGTCTCTTAGGCAACAATGCGCTTATGCGTCAAATCTCATTAGGCGACTAACTATGACTTTGTGATGTCAGCAGAAACGAATTAACAAATGGAGAACATTGTTCGGGACAGCGCCGAAAAGAAAGACGAAACGTTTGGCGAACACTCGTATTATAAAATAATATTGACATATTTTTGGGAAATTCCCGACTACAGGAGATTCTCTACCCCTCGTGTTGCTGTGGCAATATGTGAGGGGCACGTTTTCACCAGTAAGTACCCTGTAGTTTTATCAGTGGTATTCTACTCTTGCTCATTGCAATTTTACATGGAATGTAATGTAAAAAAAATAACAAAAGACACCCGTAGGAATTGCTCCAAATGTCGATCGCGATTGCAGTTCAGATGTAAACGGACATGACGGTGGTAAAAAAAATACGCAGATTGCAATCAGGAGAAAAACGACTTCCAAGAAACAACAACAAAAAAATAACTAAACCGAACTCATTAATGAAGGCAATCATGATTATTACGCATTGCGGTGCGAAAGACATCAGTCAACCACATACAAACGAATTTTAATTCGTGGCGACCTAAATTCGTTTGTTGAGCGGAGTGTCATTTTGCTGCTCCAGTGAACGCGGCGTCACCACTTTGAATCACCGATTCAACTTTGTGATTGAGGATTGGGGGATATTCTTGTTGGAAAGGCATAGAACCTCAAATTCTTAATTGATCACTTCATGGAATTTGACAAAATGTCTCACGTAATTTTGCTTTTCTCACGCAACCAATTTTCTCGCAATTTCAGCCGATTAAACGTAAATAAAATCAGTGGTATAAATTCCGATAGTTAAGACACTTTTAATCTGTCAGGTACACATGAAGTAAATACACGAGCTTCAGCACGGACAAAATAATGTAAACAGATTTTGCGAAATATTTAAACAACTGCCTAAAAACTGCTCGGAAACAAACAACCGGAAGTTGTTGTTTCACCCCCAGATAGTATAAACAAAAGAATATGCTATTTCGAGTGAGGAATATTTAGGAGGAGGGGGGAGCTAGTTTCACCGCGACATTGCATACGTTCTACTATGGTGAAATCTTGAAAAACGTGAGCCGGCAGTATATTGATATTCTTGGAATTGCCAAAGGGGTAAAAGCACCGTGGCAGAAAAAGTAGTTCTAAATGTTTAGTCATTTTAAAAGTTTTGCTGCCAGCTAGCCTGCAGAACAACTAGTTAGGTAATGGCGATCACGTAAATAAAAAGATTGCGACAGACTGCTACCATTTTTTTTCGCTCAGACAAGCTGCAAACACGCGATGGTCAAATACAAGCTAGGCCAACGAATTAAAATGTATAGAACCTACTGCCCTCAGGATAGTCGTTTAAAGGAAATGTATGGCATATTCCAGGCGACTTTTATTTAGGTAAGTTGGCGGTTTCTGAAAAATAGTTACTCAAATATCTTGAAATTATTCAGTATATAAAACTGTTGTAGCGATTTTAGTAAATTCTACAAAGAAAAAAAAACAACAGAAAAATTGCAATTAACAGAAAAAATATGTGTTTGTGTTGGGTGTTGTAAAAGTATGAAGTTATTCAGTATTTAAATTGTATAAGCGATTTTAGTGTAGAATTGTCGTAGCGATTTTAATGAATATTACACAGAAGAATAAACCCAGAAAAATTGCTATAACCGGTAACAGAAAAAGTATGTGGAAACAAATTTTCGAATATAACCACAAGATGCCTTCCTGGAAACAACTACATAAATTCACGACAAGTTTTAAGCGTTGAGGAACAGGACTCTTGAACTTTAGACCAGTGTTTCCCAAACTTTTTGGCTCGCGGAGCCCTTTTTAGAACCAATTTCAGTGGCCGAGCCCCTAGAAGGCCGAAAATTTTAATAGCGGAGCCCCATTTAATACAAGTTAATGGCGTCGTGGAAGGGCCGCGCAGCCCCTGGGAAATGCTCGCGTAGCCCCAAAGGCTCCGCGAAGCACAGTTTGTTAAACGAGGTTCTACACCTTCTATATTCTTTGGGCTACGCGAAAAGAAATAAATTCTTATGATCAAAGCCGTTTTTCGATTACTTTGTCAGTGGCATCTTACCTCCAGAACTTTTTTTTTGAATGAAACGACGGCAATAAAATTTGAACTGTCTTTTTTCCTTCCGAGAACACCCTGTCTGCGATTTTGAATTTTATACGCTACGTATGTAACGCAGGAGTGTACTGGATTACGAATGAAACCTGGACAAACAGCAAAAGCGATGCTTTCAAACGCGCACATGTGCAAAAGGATTACTTGAATTAGAGTGGCCATGAGCTATCAAAATTTCAACTTGCCAGCTTGTTCGGTAATAATATTTTTTTTTACATTTGTACATTCGAACCGCGATCATTTTCCTTTCATTATGGCCTTGTTTCCAAAAGTGTGCTCCACGGGGCCCGTAGAGCTCCGCGGGTTTTTCCCAGGGACTCCGCGGCCACTCCAGGAAATTAAATAATTAAACGCCAGTAACTTGTATTAAAAGGGGCTCCGCCATTAAAATCGATGGCCGCTAAGGGGCTTCGCCATTGAAATTGGTTCTAAGGGCTCCGCAAGAAGAAAAAAAAGTATGGGAAACATTATGGAACTGGTCCAGCCTACATTTTTCTTACGAGGAACAAAAATTTTCCAACACTAACTTTCTAACTTCCCGACACTAACTCAGGATCAAAAAGTACTACGACATGGTTATAAGGTCAAACGCTTCAAACGCAAACAGCCAATACGATCTTGTAGAACAGCAGTGCTAGGGCAGCTGCACCACCATTCAAACATCACGAAGAACCCTAATTAAGTTCGTGGCCGCGCATCTTGTTTGTCCACGGCGCATCATGGGACTAAACCCGTGTCTATAAATAAGCAAGCTCGATTGTACACAAATTGACGACCATCACCCCCGTCATATGTGGGCAGCGCTCTAGATCGGGCTTTCGGGGCGAGAGCGCAAAGCCGCTAAGAACTAGAGCATAGAGCCAACAAAAAGCGGAGGAAGACCTATTTATAGCTCAGCGGCGCTGCTGACGAGATTTGCGCCTGGATCCGCCGGGATAGACGGAGAACCGCCCCTCTCTTCCCCCTCATCCCCTTTGCCTCGTGGTGCAGGAGCTATTTCTGCGGCGAGCACATGGAACGACCATTTAAATGACCGCATAATGTTTTGCCTTTTGAGGAGAGTTTCGGGATTCCAATTGGGTTTCTTCCAATGGATCTTATTCCAATGGATTTCATTCAAATATATTTTCTTCCAATTGTGTTTTTCACAATGTTTCGTTATTAACATTATTATTTATTTTTTCAAATTATTATTTAGCCAAAAATCAATTGCAGTCCAACTTCGAAAACTGCATTACTGGCACAGTTTTACCAAACAGTTTTACCAAAAAATTCGACGTTGCAAGAAGAAGCAGCTTTCCTACCTGAAAGTAATAAAAATCAGGTCACCACAATTTCTATTTGTCAACTATTTTTTTTTAATTAATAGATTGTGACAATCCGGCAAAACCGTGACTATGACTGTCAACCAGACAATAACTCGAGAATACCGATAAAGATTCGCACAAACAAATCGAGAACGCCTATTTACAATTCACCGAATGATTCTTAAAAGCTCGTGTCGCCTCTAGTCTTATCCAGCGTCAACAAAACTGCCAAACCAAATTTGCATCATCATCAAACCGAAGACAGATAAATTTTACTGGCATCAATCAACCCATAGGAAAACAACATCATTTCGACAGCACCGCATTTTGGCAGTCTGAAACTCCCGGGTCCTACCGAGTTACAGATTCGTCAGTCGACAGAGCATAAAACCCCAGACATGGCTATCATCCAATGCTTCAGTCTGTTCTAGACCAAGACCAACCCCCCATGCAGTTTGTCATCCCCTTGTGTCCTTCCTCTCCACTCCCCTTCGGGAGTGAACCCTCCTTCCCCCTTCAACGGGAATAGAGAAGAAAAAAACGGGAAAAACTAACCACGCGCTGCGTCTAATAGTACCGGTCCGCTCGAACGCAAAAACCCGCTTTGGAAACCACGCTTGCTGCGGTCCAACTCCAAGTGACAACGGGGAGACGCTCAAATCTCGGTTCACTCACCATCAATATGCGATCGTTATTCCGTTCATACGTGAAAACGTAATCGAGTTCCGAGAATATCACGTAAATTGGTCGGTGGCGACACAACAACGAACAACGCGTTCTACGAACTGTTTTTACGGGAGACACCACCACGCGAGAATCCGTTAACGTTGGAGGCTAGCGCGAAACTGAAAATGTCAGTTTTGTGTTGTCCATTCAACAACGCAGAGGCGGAGGCATGTCTTTCATCTCTCGGCGGGGAGAGAGGGGGCAGCTAGCTGCTCCGATACACTCGTGTGGCCTGTGCAAGAACGTGAATAGACTACTGGCTGGCGCAGCGCAAAGAGCCTTTCAGTCTGACTTATGCCAACGAGATGTAAAGGTGGTGTTCCACTACACGTTGGCGCTCAGCGTCCAGGCAGTGTTAGGTAGGAACGAAAAGTTCCGTTCCAAGGAACTGCTTCCAGAAAAGGGGAACGAGTAAACAAAATTAAATAAAACAAAATAAATGTGGTGCTGGGAATATAATGAGGTAGGCGTAGATGTGGGTTAATTGTCAATTAAAACTGCAAAGTCTTACTAGAAAAGCAATAAGAGATACATTAACTTACAATATATTAACTTTCTTAAAAGACGCTATTTTTGGGTTGAAAATTGTACAAATCCTTGAAAAGTTACTTCTACGACTTTTTATTTTTGAGGCTCACTTTCTCACTGCCACCAGGTAGCGGCTACCTCATCAATTGATACTGGGTATTTTTTTTTTAATCACTAGTGCTAATCACTACAGGATTTATACCCCTCGTGCCGCTATGGCAATATGAGAGGGGCAGGGAAGGGAAGGAGAATGGCAGCTGTTATAGCCAGGCTGCCTTCACCCCTAAGCTCTGGAATATCTCTGGACAAGCCCAGTACCCCAGCTCGAATAAACGTGAGATTAGATGGTGCTAGGCCATTAGTGTCACTCAATTACATCGCCACCTGCCGGAAAAGCCATGAAATTATTTTTTTTTTTGTAACTGACCGAATGGTAAGTCAGTCAGTTAACCGAGCTTTGAGTAAAACAATAGATACGCAGTGTTGGGTCCGTTCCTTTTGAAAAGGAACCAGTTCCCGTTCCTCCGATCAAAAAAGGAACCAGTTCCCGTTCCCATTCCTCAAAAATAAAAAGGAACCTAGGCGTTCCTCCGTTCATCAAAAAAGGAACCAGTTTCTTGGAATGGGAACTTCCCGTTCCGTTCCTACCCAACACTGTCTCAATGTTAGGTTTTCCTTTGGAAAATGAGCCCGTTTCAGTTCCACTTCATAAAGCAATTGAAGGAAACCTGGAACTTCTTTGTTATTTTGATTAAAAATTTGAACTAAAAAAAACGAAAATAAATAAATTTTTCAAATTCCATTGATACCAACGTAACAATATTATTTTTTTAAAATATTTTAATGATTAAATGTGTTTTTTCAATAATTATTCAAATGTTCTGTATATCGTTAAAGGAACGACTGTTCCAGTTCCTGAAAAAAGAAAAGAAGCCCTTAAAAGCGTTCCTTCTTACAAAAAATAATATAGGCCTTCCGAAGTTCTTCAGAAAATGAAATATTCCGTTCCGATCCTGCCTGGATCGTTGGACGTTGATACGTTGGACCAATACACATGTGATCACAGGTTCCAGTCCAGCCCGATATCTCCGAAATATCAGATATTTAGGGTGAGAGGAATTCTAAATTAGTCGAATGGAAGTAAAGCTAGAGGGCCCGGTTCTATACGTTGACGTTAAAGATCCCTACCCAGGTCAGAAGCAAGGTCAAATTTCCCTGTTTTTCTCTGGCGGGACTTTGAGACGAAAAAACTTCCTTAACAATACAAAATACAAATTGGCAACTGTGAGCATCACATTTTAATCGAATTACCAAAATATATGCAATTAAAACCAAATCGCTAATTAAATTTTTGTAAAGAAAGCCATTTTTTTCAAATTTTCCTCACCTCACAAATTCATCAACAAATTGCGTTTGAACTCTGGTTCCTCGTCACCCAAATTTCACAATGCTGCCAATCTATTAAACTTTTTTTTCATATTACGTTCGCGGGGCGAATTTCAAGGCAACTGCAACGAATCTACGATGCTCGCGTCACAGTCGACTCGATCGTCTACCAATTGATGAAAAAAGCACGTCGGCGACGCCTTTATCCAATTATTTATAGCTCGACAATATTTTTTTTTTATTTCCGGAAAATTAATATCGGCCCAACATGACACACATTTCCAAATGTCATTGAAACCTTGGAAATGAAACGAAAAACCGGGGAAAGAAGAAGCGTGACTAACAACAACCCTGTACAATGGGAGGGAAAAGACTGCTTATCTATGGAAATTAAATTCCCGTGTTAAATCTACCGCCGTCACAATATATCACGTACGCCGTACTGTTATTCAATCCCTCGCTTTTAGACGTGGATACGTTTATAAAATTGCTTAAATGGCATACAAACCACACAACCCGATTTGACGGAAGCGACGCAGAACTTACGACGGAACTCTGCCTCCTTCTCCCTTCTGCCTCCCGCAGTGTGCTAGACCCGGTGCGAAAGCAGCGCCCTCTCCCTTCTGCCTCACACGCAAAAGGAAAGTATGCATGTTATAACGCCATTTTGTCTTGGCCGCCAAGCCCGATAATGCAGGTTGAGAAAAGAAAATGGCTGCCACCACGAATTTTTCGACACTGATAAATCTCTAGAGAGAACTTCGTATTTTCGAGTGGATTTGCGGACCATCTGGCTACGAGGTAGCACAAAATATATAAACTGAAACTCGTATTATGCGCTGAAAAGACTGGTAGTAATGAATTGGTGTTTTATTGTAATTGATATTGTGATCCTATCGAATATCTTGTGTGAGAAGTGCAGTGTGACTGAGGTTGCCGACCATTGGAATAACCTACATGTAATGGCGGGACAGACGTATCCACGGAAATTATCACGTTTGTCGCCCAGCAGACAAGCACCGCCCTTTTTCATGTGTGCTTGGAGAATAACCATGCCAGCAGGTAAGGAGGGGGGAGGGTAAGAAAAGAATAGAGGCAACCCCTAATTATTATTTTTTTATTCCCGATCTGCATTTCTCTCTAATCAAGTGGAAGAAGATTCGGGAACGGGGCCTTGGATTCGCGATAAAAACGTGTTGTCGTAATTAAAAGTCTGAAAAACAAACACCGGTAGCTTACTACGCCAACGACGTTACCCGCCTCTCTTAAACAGCCGGTGAACGTGTGTTTATAAATAATCGCTGGCTCATGCTCTGACGGGTTTCAAAGCAAATGCAAGCCGTGAGAGTAACCGGGTTTTGAGGCGCTAAAATCACCAGAATTGTATTCTACGAGCCATTTAAAGACTTTACTTAGACCGGTAAACTACAGGTACTTATAATTTTTTTTCCAAGTTATGCGAAACTTGAGTAAAAGCATAACTGCGGTTAATTTTTTTTTTATTTTTTTTTTAATTCACCGTAGCGCCTAGTGCACTACAGGAATACTGCACTCTCGTGTCTCTGTGGAGATATGTGAGGGGCAGGGAAGGGAAGGGAAGAGGGATGCAGCTGGTATAGCCAGGCTGCAGGATCCACCCCTAAGCTCTGGACTCCCTAATGGAAGCT
>JAUJYS010001422.1:0-17527 GCA_033995665.1 Melogona broelemanni | reverse complement strand
ACAATGGAACTCGCCTAAAATCTCCATTTAGCGCCAATTTTAACAGACACATAAGCTATGGGGGTTCCGTGCACTCCACCATAAGTAACATTTAATGTAAATATTGATTCATTGCCATGTTCGGTACGTCCTATCTTGCAGAGTGGTGAGCATGCCCGCTCGCCGACCAGCGAATCTGGGTTCGATTCATGGTGTAATCGATCGTTGGGTTAGTTTTTGGAATACAGAGAATATAGAGGTGGTTTGCTATTGCCTCCCCCCCCCTCTCTGTATCCAGCCAAGAGAGGTGTCGGGGGGGGGGATCGAAGGTCGGGGTCCGAGCGAATGACGCGATGGACAAGTCAGTTGGTATGGCAACATCCTACAGAGCGGACGGTCCCTGGTTCGATTCCCGGCGCAGGCTCTCGTTTATTCGATCCTGGGGTGCTGGCGTCATATCTGAGCTTCCATTAGGGAGTCCAGAGCTTAGGGGGTGGATTCCCGGCAGCCTGGTTATACCAGCTGCTATTCCCCTTTCCTTCCTTTCCCTGCCCCTTACGACATAGCGACACTAGGAGTAGTACTCCTGTAGTGATTAGCACTAGTGATTTATAAAAAAAAATCAAACGGCACATTATCAAATATGTGAATTTTGAATGTGCGTATGCCCGCTTGCCCTCGCGCCGCCCGCCCTCTTCCCGTTAATTTCGTTTTGGTTGACCCGCGCGCCCTCTCTGGAGAATCAATAGAATGCGCGTGTCGACAATTAACACGACTAATCGGCACTCTGACTCTGATCGCCGAAAAAGCTGGTCGTCTCTCTCTGGCTGTCCGCTAGACAGCAGTATTGCTGTTGTCGCCACCGACATTTGTAGTGATCGAGAAAAAAAGTTTACGCGAGTACAATTTTTTCCGCGAATATAAAAAAAACTGCCAAGTTGGGCGAAATTAAAATAACTAATTGGTTTCTGTGATCGTACGACCAACGGACAAACTGTACCTGGCCGGTTGTTCCCGGTTTTTTGTTGGATTACGTCGATGCCGTCTGATTCCTGATTGCCTGCCCCAAAATGTGCATGTAGCACGTTTTTCATCATCGTCGCCATGAAAAGTTCGGACGGAGGGAGTTCGAATCGCCGGGCGTTCACCGAGCTGATCGCCGTCAACATTCCCGTCTGCGCTGCAAGTTGCTGGGGACTGATCAACCCCACCAACTAGTTGGTAACGTTTGGTGGCCGAGTTAATCTTGGCGAAGGTGCGGTGAAAATATAATTTTCGCGTGGCCATTTTTTCTTTTTTCTCGCGTGCGCAAATTTTTTGAGCTCGATTTACTTTTTTTGACCAAGAACTTGAAAAACAAGATACTAAATAATATTGTCCTTGATAAATCGAAGTGATTTGTGTTCACAAAAATATATATCTGAATGATTTTTTTTTGTCATCAAAAATAAATAGAAATTTATTTGTTAATGTAAATTGGCGTTTCCCCAATCTCTTCGTTTGAAATATTGATATTGTTGATAACCAATTGGATGTGAAGGCACTGAACCAGGGCGTGGTTGTTTAAAAATTAAAATGTAATTTTCGAACATCACAGACGAATTACGGCGCGTCGTATTTTCATCACAGAAATAAATATTCACGCGAAAGGATGGAAGTTTGTAAAACAATTTGTCAACATAATTTATTTATTTCTGCAATTAATATGTGTATTCCAAACAAAGAAACATTGGCAAAATTTAATAGAACGACGAGACGCCATATTGAATTTGTGTTCAAATTATGACTATTAAATATTTTTATTGGCAGAGGCTTCGAAAGCTGAGTAAATTAATTTAAAAAAAAATAGATCTAAGAGTACATGTGTATTGATTTCGTATTAGAGTAGCAGTTTGCAGTTGCAGTTGTTGTCAAAATCAATTTGCAAGGAAAATTTGACTCGAAAATGTTCATCTCGGATAAATTCACTTTATGTAAGAACACCTAAATAAAATTTCGAGACTTACGTAGTTACATGTACATGAAAATAGTTGTTAATTTTCGTAACGGATGGCAGAACGCCGCAGACTAGTCTCCCGAATTTAAATGCTACTTTTCGGGGCATCAACTAATCCTATCTTAGATGTACTTACAGAACCTAGGTCGCGTAATTATCATGTTTTTAATAACTTCGACATGACTTTATCGTTTTTTGTTTAATTTAAAAATCTCGTTTATTGTTTTTCGTTCGGTTTAGCTAATTTTCATGTACGTCTAGAAATTTAATTTCTGTGTTCTTACCGTGGATTAAAGCGACCAATTTTTTTCTTTTGTACCCCATTTTTTGTTTGCCCAATTTCATTTAAAATTTAAAAATGTGAATCAGAAATTTTGAAAGTGCACATGAAATAAACACATTTAATGGGCAAAGAAACATAATGATAACTATAAGCTGGAATAGTCATTAAATTGGTATTAGCGCATTTCGTTTTAATTAATGGATATTGAATGCACTCATCGATGAATAGGTTAATATGACGTTTTGGCCCCTCGCTACCATTTGAGAATATTGTTAAGAAAAGGAGTGGGCCTTATTAGATAAGCATATGCTCACTCGTGTTTGCCTGCATATATCGTCACACTTGGAAGCACATATTTTCTCATTGTCATTCATATTTGAATTACAATGTGGGTTTAATCCAAGGTATTTAAAGAGAACAGGTTGGCCCATGCGGGAGTAGAGCGTTCATTGGCTAAAAAAATCTGAGCCTCACCTGGAGGCCTACCGGGATTGGCTGGCAGAAATGTTCACACGTGACAAAGTATCGTAATAGGAGGGTGTTCTAAAGGTTAACTCGGGGTGACTGATCCGAATCGAAACGGGTGCTTTATTAACTTTTGGATGACATCGCAAATAAATGTCTGTGACGTCACCTGAAAGACAATCGTGATTGACTGGCGCAATCAAATTCACACGTGATAATTTCAAACGTGATATCTCCGGCTCGTTCGTTGTCAAAAACCAAAAAATTCATCTGGAAACTCACGTTTCTAGATGACGTAAAACGCGTCGTATGGAAGCCAATGCACGTGGCGCAAAGGCTCATTTCACAAAAGTCCTCGCATGGGCCAACCTGTTCTCTTTAAAAAAAAACCTTTGGTTCAATCATGAAAATTGGTAAAAGACACGTGATTTTACTCTCCAACACAGTATACCGCAGTTACATTTGAAGATACATAATTATCATACAATTCCCCCCCTGGATGAAGTTGTGTAAAAATAAACTAGTTGATAAACGAACCATCAAAACTGAATATACAGTACGTTGCATAACATAACATTTAATAGAGTATCGTAGTAGAAGTGAATCTACGACGATAGGATGAGAGTTCGTCGAAGTGAATATCAAAAATATTAAAATGTTATGTCGTCTTCAATTCACGTGGTCTCGTGATTAACATTTTAATATTTTTGATAACATTTAATATCAATCATTTATAAAAATAAATAAAATGTAATTTAGATTTTGAGTTTGTCAAATTATTAATTATTTATTAATAAATAACCTTCGTTATTTTCGTTTACCTATTGTTCCGGTTCGGCGATTTCTTTTTATGTGCACCTCGTCTTTTTTGTGTTTCGTGCATATTCATTCGAATAAATAACCTGTTGTCAAATCATCCTAAATAATGTAAATTAATGCTCTACTATTTTTCCGCTGTCGATTCACTTTGGAAAATTGTACTCGTAGAAATTTGAAATTTATGTCAAAAGGAACCCTTTACACAGAAAAGGAACCTAAAAAAGAAACCTGTCCCCAGTTGGGAAAGAACCTAAAAAAAGGAACCTGTTCACTGTTGTTGAGAAACAACCTAAAAAAAGGAACCTGTTCCTGTTCCAGTTCCTTCAGAAATGAAAGGAACCTAGGCGTTCCCGAAGATGGAACCAATTCCTCAGAACGGAACTTTTCCGTTCCGTTCCTGCACAACACTGGCTATCGGGGATCAATATTAATAGGACTGGCCAATCTGATTTCCGATTCGGTCGCATCCTCGGCGCCCCTAGTACAGTAACAGAACATCTTCAGCTCCCTGGCGGTCACGCACGACGATTGGTTGCCGTACAAACTCAGCCGGCTGATCGGTCCCTGCACCCGCATGCTGGTGCCATTGTCGTTGGACCTGATGGTCCCCTCGAAGAGTCCGGCCCCCGGTTGCACTAGCACCACCACGTGATAGATAGCTTCGCTCTCGATTTCCCGTTCGCGCGTCTGAACGTTGGTCTCGCGCAGAGCGCTCACTATCCGTTCCCTGATGAGCGGTTGGCAGCGCTCCCGAGCATGCGCCGTCCGATTATTGATGTGAGCCACCACCAGGGTCGCTGCTAATCGAACCAGGGGTTGCTCCGGATTTACGGCTACCGTTTCGTCGCAGGCGCACCAATGGGGATCGACGCCCGACTGCTGACAGGTGCGTTTCCACGGCACCGGCGAAAACCACGATAAAGCGCGTTGTATCTCCAAAGGCGCTCCACTCCTGTTGGTCGTGTTGGACCCTGATGGCGCCTTACTCGCAGCGCCGCCCATCGGCAGTGCCAGATCAGCAATGGCTTTCAGGGTGGCGTGGAAATCGAAGGTGGTGGTGAGGCGTTTGGAGTTGGTGAGCAGGGCGCTGAATTCTTTCGGTCTCGATTTGCGGAAACTGCGAGGTGGAATGACGTAGAGTGCCGGGAGGTGCTCTTCGTAGCGGCCCATCATGGTCTCGCGCAGCGACCCCCAGCGGGCGCCGTGGTCACTGACGATGAAGAGAAAAGTGTTGGTGAGGTGTCGGCCCCGGTCGAGATCGCGCAGGGACTGCTCGAGGTAGCCGTCGGCGTGCTGGACGTGGTTGGGGAAGTCGTGGGTAAGGCTGTTGCTCCACATCAGCCCAAAGTAGGGGGCGCTGCGGAAGCGTTCCATAAAACGGAGCGCCCAGGATGTTGCCACCTAGAAGCAAGAAAAATAAAAGATTTCGAAAAATAAATTGTGCTGATTATTAATTCGGCCTAATAGTTTTACAACAATGATGGTGGTGATGATTAAATTAATTTACCTGATATTGGAAACGCTGACCCAAACAGAGCCAAACATTGCCGTCTTTGGTATTGGCCATGGCGGTCTCAGCCTCCAACAAGAGCGGCCGCAAGAAATAGTCGGTAGGTGGCGCCACAAATCCCTTCTTTACGTAATGGAAGGTGTCGATAGTTGGCGAGTCCTCGCCGTACATTGTGCGGTAACCGAGCGAGGCGAAGCGCTTCCACAGCCAAGGGCAATTATCCAGAGCCGTGTTGTCACCGCCGGGCCAGCAACCTGCCTTCAGTTCCTCGACAGTGTCGCCGGTCAGCATGGCTACCAGGTTGGGAAACGTATTATCCCCCACCTGCAAAAAACACATGAATGTGTTGGTTCGAATTCTAGTCTAAGGAAATTATTTTGGAAATTAATATTCATCCGGTCATATTGTCGACTGATTTCAGATTGTTTCGTGGGGATTCTGGGTTCGAATTTTTCACTTTTCAATGACTATAAAAATCAGTTATGATGTAATAACTTTCGGAAAGAACACATTAGCTAATTGTCAACGATTTTTCACAATATTTTTTTTTGCGGAGCTTTGAATGCTTTATAATATGAATGACATGACGACTTGCGCAAACATTTGCTAAAAAAACTGCTGTTCCTCTGCGTACAGGACAAAGATAACGTGTTCAAAAATCCTTTCTGAAAGAAAAAGTAACTAAACAGTTACAAAAATTCTCAAAATTGAAAGTAACGTTCCCTTTTCGGACCGTTACTCCCTTACACTGCTATCCATAAATTGATGGTTTGCGTGTCTGCATCGGTGCTCTACTCACCTTGTTGTACCCCAGCATCTCCACGCCCTTGAGCGTGTTCAGAATGTAGTCGCGCGATCTCGGTAGATGGCGCTCGAAGTTCAACCGAGAGGTGGCATCCAGCCCCAGAATCATAACGCTGTATCGTTGTTGCGCCGCGCTTTTTTTTCCTTTCCGGTCGGCGGCTTTCGAACAGCGACTCTCCACTTCCGGTTTCAACGGGATGGTGTAGTGGAAGTCCGTGTAGATGTTGGTCAGATTGGCCGACTGACACTGAACCCGGATAAACTCCTCTTTCAGTCGCGCTTCCGTTTTGAAGATTGTGCAGTTCTCGGAAATTCTGAAACGACAATTGAAGTAATGAACGTGAGCATCGTAAAATCGATATATCAATACAGTTCAATATATTGAATACATACACATTTATCGATATAGTTCCTCAAAAAAGGAGCCAGTTCCCGTTTCAGTTCCTACAGAAATAAAAGGAACCTAGGCATTCCTAAGTTCCTCAAAAAAGGAACCAGTTCCTAGGAACGTAACTTTTCCGTTCCGTTCCTTCCCAACACTGATCTTTATTAAAGTGTGACTCTTTATCGCGTACTTAGAATCATGCTAAGTACACGTTAAAGAACCCAGCTTAGGTTGAAAGCCAAGGCTAGGTAAAATGCTCGCTACCGTGGGTACTTTGAGGCGGAAATACTCAACGCTGTTCCAATAGCAGTTTGCAATGCGCCGCTAGGCGCGCATCCCGTTCTGGTTGTATTTTGGAAGAGCTTTCCCCGTAAATGCGTACGGTCACCCCGATTGTTGGCAATCACACACTATTACGGCGGATCGTCGCACGAGCCACGAGGGCTATTCGCAATATTTAGTACTTTCTTTCTTATCATGTTGCTTTGCTTTGTGTAACCGCTTGTTGCTTGATATCAGTACCAGATAATTGAGAAAATATTGGCAACGATTCTTCAGAGTTGAATCCGTATTGATCAATCGAAATATTTTCGCAATAATGGAATATAAATATTTTCACGATTATGGCATAATCGGCAATAAATCATTATTTTAATTGTTGCTAGTACCAATAACCTCGTGACCTTGCTGCTATTATGTGCAGGACCAGTTTTAGACATACAAAATTTTGATCCTGTAAATAGGATAGGATGTACAGGATCAAAATCAAAATCAAAATCAAGATAAAAAACAGTATCAGAATCAGGATCAAAAACAGGACCAATAGCAATAATTGCATTAAGGACATTTTATTTTCCGCATTTTCCGCCCCATACCGCATTATTTTCCGCCCCTTACCGCATGATTTTTTCATGATTTTATTTATTATTATTATTATTATTATTGATCTTTTTGAAAGTTTTACCTCTCCTATATATGTCACAGTATGCGCTAATAACACTTGAAATTATAATTGCATTTATAATCACGCTTAGATGGAACATATTATCCCTAATAATTGTACGTTATAAAACGAATATCGACTATTCCCCAATGTATTCATAATATAAGACTGTTGGTGTTACATCAAACATTGAGTGGTTTCATAGTGTAGCGTTTGTGTCTGAAATTATTTATGAGTTCGCTGCGTGAAACGATTGTACTTTGTATAGATTGTGGAAAAAATCCGTTTCACAATAGTCTTTTCAAATCTATACAATAAAAAAAGCTATTGAAAGCACTTTTTACAATAGATGAATAGAGGTTTGCTTTGTTTGGATCAGTGTAGTACTTTTCGTTGATAGTAAGAAAATCAGTGTTTCTAGCTCTGTTTGGTCAAGAATCAATAAACTGCACAATTGAATGACGTAAATCATTTAATAGCTTTCGTAAAGGTTCTTACATGGGTTCCACTTTTGATTCCTCTAACACTATCTCGCTGTAACAGCACTGCATCTGACTGACGTCACTTATCCCAAACTGCGCCATGTTACTCTCGTTCACCCGTAGCACGTCGCCGATGACGTAAGTGAGCGGCCGATTTCCGCAATCCAGCGAATGCAGCGGTCTGACGGCGTGCCTCACACTCTCGTCCCAGGGATCGAATTTCGGGATCTTGCATTCGGGAGTGTTCACCAGATATTTTTTATCGGATCTCCCTGGAAGTTTCGTTCGTACCCCGTCATTGGAGGCACTATTGGCTGTCTGCGCAGCCTTCAATTGATTTAGCAAGGTTTTCGCGGGCCTAATGCCAGCTGCGGTAGTTCTATTTTCCGTCACTGTTGCGGCCTCATTCCCCTGGAGGGCGCTGCCGTCGCTCGCCATTTCCGGCGTACCATCATTTTGCGAGATGGAGATATGACTGGCGCTGTAGTTGGTGAGGGGAACGCTAGGAGGCGTTTCCGGTCCCCGTTGATTAGTTCGGCTGGTATCGCCGCGGGAGAAGCCACTGTCTTGTTGAGCCAAAAATGTCTCAGCAGGCTGAGTGACTGCGTTCAACGCCACCTTGGCACTATTGGTGCAGGCGGTGGCGGTTTCCGGCGTGTAGTAGGGGAATGAACTCCCTATCAGGGTGCCCAGCATGAAGGCGCACAGGATGATGACTATTTTTTTGCCTTGCGTGCTCAGGTATTGGATGACGGCACCATGGAAGGGTCCACCTGAAAAGGAAAGTGAACAGGGGATCAGATTTGGCAATCACTGTTTGCAAACGAACCGCGTGTGGTTGCTTGCTTACAAGGAGCAGCGACCGAAAGAAAGTAGAATACGGGTCCTTCAATATTTTATACAAATAATTTTGTCACAGCTAAACTATTGTAACATATAATTTAGTACGTCTTCATTGACAGCGTGCGTCTTCATATTTACATGTATATCTTGTCGAACAGTTTTTTTAAACTGCTAATCGTTCTATTTTGCAACAATTTAATTTCCCAGATATAATTGTATTCTACTGTAAATTTAAAATTTTTTATCCGACCGAAAGTAGAGCTGTAACCCGAAATTCTTGTTTGCATTTCCGTTAGAGGTTGCCGCAAAAATAACATGTGCATTGAAAATCGTCGAACCGAAGCCAGTAACGATGAACGAGATTGCGAAATTAAATACAAAATGATAAGAGTCATGTTGAAGTTGTCAAAAACATTTTAATTACGAGACCTAGGTTCTCGAAGTCTCGGTTTGTACGTACCGATGGCTCAGTGGGTATGGCAACATCCTACGAAGCCGATTGTCTCGGGTTCGATTCCCGGCGCAGGCTATCGTTTAATCGTTAGCCTGGGGTTTTGGCGTCACACCCCTGAGCTTCCATTAGGGAGTCCAGAGCTTAGGGGTGAATCCCCGGCAGGCTAATTATTCCAGCTGCCATTCCCCATCCCTTCCCTTCCCTGCTCCTCGCACATCTCCAAAGAGACATGAGGGTGCAATAATCCTGTAGCTGCACTAGGCGCTATGGTGATTTAAAAAAAAATTGTCGCCGCTAAGTGTGGAACAAACGAGAAAAACGAGAGGTCGAGCTGGGAATCGATCCCTGGGTCGCCTGGGCTATGACGACAGCATCAAGTTAAATTTTAATTAAAATTATCCTTTTAGTTGAGCTTGGCGGGTATTGTGCCAAATTAATTTAGTCGTCGCTTTCTATGATAATTTTTTTGTCGTTTTTGTTTAGGAAACCACGAATTCGGAAATCAAATTAAATGCAATTTCGCGCAATCTAGCATTAGGCAATCGCGGAAAGTCGCCATAGCACGCCATATCTAAATCAACGGAGCCTATCGCCTGCCGTCGCTTCGCGTTTTCTATGATACGGTGGAAACACTGTCCGATGCTACGCCCCCACTACCTAAAAACGCATTTTAATATCCCGTTGAATGAGATGCTCTCATGAGATTTCGAACTGAAAACGCGGTGTCAAATGGGTACCATACTGTTGGGCATGCGCATGTAACAGTATATGCACGCTGGAATCACTCAACCACAAAGAGAGCTCATTTCGCATAATGTTAACAATAGTATTTTGACACACAGGGGTAAATAGAGGCGGTAAAAGCTCATCAAATAATCGCGGTCAGACAACGAGGTTTGTTAGAAATGCCGCTAACGGTCGCCAAACAAAAAATAAAAGGTAAACACGTGCTTTTTTTGGTCGCACAAAGCCATTAAAGTGCTAAAATGCCCGAATGCCCGAATGATAAAATGTAAATAATTGATCACCAGCTTAACAGAAAAAATGTTTGCATTTGCTAATGTGTGCTCACCAAGCCGAGAGAAAAATGGTTGTGATGTTTTCGAATTATATTTTTTTCTATTTCTCGATTTCTCTACCCGCTTAATACATTTTGCTTAAATTGCCAGATGAACGAGAAATAATTTTTCCTTCTGTTAGCACTTTTTTGTGATTGTGAATCTTATTTAACATTTGCGCGTTCATCCGAAATTTAAAAATTAGATTGTATCTTTTTTTTTTTTTCATTCAATTTTTTTTTTATTTGCATTTTTTATCTAGCCTAAATTACATAATTAATAGTTGAGTTAGGACGTCTACGAAAAAAAACGAGAAGGACAAGGTCCGGTAGAGCGCCGGGAAAGAGACGAACTGAGTTTTGGCAAAACTCTCTGAAATAAAACTCTAATAAATACCTCATTAACAACAAAGGACTAGGCCTAGGTAGTAACGAAATACTAATCCACTGTTCAATTACAAACCGATTCGGTTCGTACTTGAACTTTCAGACAGTTTTGCCAAAACTCTGTTCGTCTCTTTCCCGGCGCTGTACCGGACCTTGTCCTTCTCGTTCTAAATCACATAATTAGGTTAAATTCCTGATCACTTTAGTGACTATCACTATAGGAGATTATTCACTATTCTTGTCGCTACGACAATATGTGAGAATAATTCGGACACTACATAGCAAAATAAGTTGAAAATGTATGATATGAATATTTGAAAATGCCACGTACATGTAGACTAAAGCTTTTGTTTTTCTCTCAACGGTCATAATAATTTAATTTAGACAAGTTGGTTATAAAATATAAAGGTTTATCAATCTAAAATAGTACTGTTTTTACGAAAATTAAAACATCGACTTTCGAGTTTTATCTTACCACCCAATAATTGGTTGGGAGAACTGGCCCTCCGTCCACCATTGGTCACGGCGACCTCGAACGGTGCGCTCGAATCCATCTTCGTTCCTCCGTTGGTGTACTTCATTTCTGGTTGAAATGGAGTCTGGTCACCCTAGTGCCTTCATCTTGGTCAAAGAGCGATGACTACTGCGGCGCCACTATCGGCTAACGGTATACCCACAGTCAGGGATGAGAGCATAGTCAAGCAGCTCTATCTTCTACGATGTTCCTGCAAACAGAAAATCGATATTGAGCAAAATAAACCGCAAATTCTGGCAGAGACGACCTTTGCGCATATGGGATAGATCGATTCGTTCTATAAATATAAATAGATCGACAATCGAGAATCTAATCTATAGATGTGGATCCTTCAATTATAACAGGTTGAAATTTAAAATAAAAATATGTAAAATTATAAATGAAAACAGGAATATGTATGCAACTACAATAACTCTGTTTATGACGTTTTGGTCATAAATATTCATTTCATGATTTGACGGTACATTTGAAATTTTCTATTAGATGTCACTTTCAGGTTTAATCGATGCTTGCTGGCGATCAAAATAATTATCTTTCTTACCGGTTTGTTTTTTATTATTATTTTTTAGCGTGAAAGGTTGGTTTCATTTTGGTACAGTTTTGCTATATTAAATCAGTATATACGATTTTCTGTATATGTAAATAGACGAGAATAAATCCAAATTGGCAAAGCTATATGGCATCTACGCATTTGAAATGTCTTTGGCCGTTGCTATGGGCACGTATCCAGACATATCGTCTTTAAACGAGTGCGGGGAGAATGAATCTGTTTAGCGAATCTGGTGAAAAAGTGGGGCGTGTTCGCCATGTGATGTACGCTTGCGTCTACATTCAAAGAAATAAATCGTTTTCTTTCATCCGACCATAACCAAGCCGGTCATTTTCCATTCACTTCAGAGACTCGAACCTGCCAATTTTGCTTCTTTCGTTGGGGAAACCCAAGGAACCGGAAGAAAATAAACGTTTCTATTCAATGAATTCCTCTGAAGCCGTTTCACTGTTCATGAATTCAGTAACAACGTTTTTTTTTGTACGTAATCAATATGATTACTGGTAGAAGGCGCAAAGCGCGAATTTTTTTTAAATCTGATAAATCCAATAGAATAAGCAAAATAATCTCGCGGGTACAAATTGAAATTGAAATCAAGAGCTCTGTGCCCAAAGTGACCGCACCCGAAGCGAGGGGGTCAAACAGTCCCCCTCCCCCCTAGGGGGTCGCCCAAAAGCGAGAAGTGAGGGGGTCTGAAAAGGAAGGGGAACCAAGATCAGAAAAGGAACCAAACCCCCTGCAAATCGAACCCTGCTCCTACACCCTTCAGTTAGTTATTGATTGAAAGGAATAAAAATTTGTTTCATGATTGTTTATTGATAATTGATTGAAAATATGCTACATGATTATTGATTGAAAATATGCTACATGATTATTGATTGAAAATATATTTTATGATTATTTATTGATCGAAAGGATTGAAAATATGTTTCATGGTTATTTATGATTAAAAGGAGTGAAAATTTGTTTCATAATTATTGATAATTGCATAGTGATAAGCTTGTGCTTGTTAAAAAGTCAAAGGCACCTTTAGACATTCTCTCGATATCTCTAAATGAAAGACTGATACGTTACGAAATATTTTGCAACATTGCCCAATATACCTTTCAAATTAACGAATTTCAAATTAATTTATGGTTCATTATTATTGATTGAAAGGTTTGAAAATATGTTTCGTATTTGTTTATTGTTTGAAAGGAGTGAAAATTTGTTTAATAATTATTGATAATTGTATAGTAATAAGCGTGTGCTTGTTAAAAGGTCAAAGGCACCTTTAGACATTGTCTCGATATCTCTAAATAAAAGACTGATCAACGTTTCGAAATATTTTGCAACGTTGTCCAATATACCTTTCAAATTAACCAGGAACAAACAACAGGATTGTGCAACCACAACAATAAATAATAAATAAATACTAATAACGTGCGACCCCGATGCAAAACTAATTGCCGTTGCTTCGGCCAAGTGTTCTATAATACGACGCAGTATAAAGCACTTATTGAACTGGACTCTATAAACGTGTACTGGTTGTAATAGGTACGCCGTAGACTACGAACAACCAATTCGAATCGGTACTGCTGATTGACGCTGGGCAATAAATAATCCACTCTGAATTCTTATCCCGATGCACTGTGTATTAATCCTAAATAAATTGTCCTCTCTTTGAGATTGTGTGTCAATCTTGGTGAATGTTAATTATTATTATTCGCATTTAAATTCAAATATATCAAAATTCCCGAGTACTGTGTCCATTTCATGAATCTTTAAAAAGATGGCAAAAATCTTTAAAAATATGGCAAACTGCTTTGAAAATATGAGTAGTTGTCATCGCCATTAACTGCGTAATTTCTGCATAATACACGAACTGTCTAGTCCATTCGTTATTGCAACCGGGTGCGACGAGTCGGTCCCGGGTTCGCTTCCCGGTACGGGCTCTCGTTTACATAGTACTCTGTATACGATTCTGGGGTTCTGGTGAAAACGTGCTCCTCACACATTGCCTAAGCAACACGAGAGGTACAGAATCTCTGGTATTGATATTACACAACAGTAAGGGGAATTTTTCCATTGGAAAAAAAAATTTAGCATTTGAGAGTTGTGCTTTGTCACTGGGTAGCGTAAAATGGCGCCTTTTGGCAGATGACGCCGTGCTTAAGACGTAGCCCCTATTGGCGTTTTCGCCGTGCATTCACCGGGCCGGGCCGAGCCGGGAATTGTGAGGCGATTACGCTGGTCAGCCAGAATGCTTCGTAATGTTAAGTTTAAAAAAACACCTTTAATTTAAGAGAAAAAACGTAGAAAGTTTAAAGACACTATCGACACAACGGTAGAGTCTGCTCGGTGCGCACTGAGGATGAACGACGATAGGTTGGCTAGACCTCAGAAAATAAACGAAGAATTAACTACCATTTGCGATACAATACAAAGTCATGATTGAACAAACCGTATACCGTCGTCAACACCATAAATTTGGAAAATGTTGGAAAAATTAACTGTTGAGGGACATTCCAGCAGTCGTCTGTATTTTTATGTATTTCATTCTGTTTGTTACAACACGATTTAATAATACACCGCTTTGTACACCGAGTGCTAGCAGCGCAAAGCCTTTGACAAGGCAGTCAATTGGGGCCGCAATATAAGAGCGACTCGCCATTATCAGTCTATTGAAGTTATAGATCGGCGGGGAATATGGTTTTTCTCGCTCGTTCCACGAATTTTTCATTTTTAATTTAACGCCTTCAACGGCAAAGCGCCGCCACCATTCCCCAAAAACGATTCAGACCTCCTGTACACACACACGCACACACACGTACACGCACATGGGCGATATTTATTAGAAAATAGAGCCCAAGAATTTTAACATTGCGCATTACCGAGCTGAATATTAAACGACTCGGCACAGCCAGATATGAAAAAAAAAAGAATGTCAGAAACGAACTCTCTTGGTAGGCCCGTCTATATACGCGCAAAACCAATTTTCTCCCTCCACCACCCTTCGCCATCACGTACATGTATTATATCCGGCATTTTCTGCGCGCATTCTTCAAAGTTTCCCACAAGACTTTCGATCATTCGCATACCTTACTTATTGGAAAGTTCGGGCCCCGGAAAGAGCATCGTCATATATAGTGGGTGAGGCATAGGTGCATACAGGCCTTCCCATATACAGATAACGGCTCGCCATAAGGTCACGCCTAAACGAGCTCGCAAACACACTTGTACCGTAAAAAACGCCTAAGAACTCGCGACTATCACTTGGTCACAAAATCGCAAAATCGTCTTCGTTGTAAAAAGTAACCCGTTCCAGTTCCAGTTTCCTTTCCTTCTGTGAAAAAAAAAGGAATCCGTTCCAGTTCCTACAGAATTTGAACGGAACCTAACCGTTCCTAGTTACTGCCAAAAGGAACCGATACCTTTTCCGTTCTTTTTCTGTTCCTTTGATTGAAAAATAAAAATAATGAAAAAAACACATCGTAAACGGAGAAAAATATTAAACCTTTTATTTTTCTCAACGGATAACGGTTAATCCAGTAAGCCTTGAATGTGAACGTAATCATTTAAAGAAAAATATGTAAATAATACAATAATTAATACAGGTAATTAATTTTTAAATATTAATTAATTCAATTAATCTTGGCTGATTGGATACTAATTTTTAATTTAATTCCACCAAAACTGCGATTAGCGTTTCGAGGGGTACAGAATACAGATGTATCCACTATCCAGCAGTGCTAGTGGACAATCGCTAATAGTCAAATCAGTCCGGCTCAGCAAATCAGCCGCTCGGGCTACCATCCGAACTGCAGATTCGCCGAATTACACCCGACAGTCGGCAGAAGAAAGATAGCGCTCAAAATCAAAAGGTGAAGATTGTTAAAAGTCTGATAATTCTAAGGGAACCTCAGTCCACCAAAACTGCAAAAATTAACCGCAGAGCCGCATTACCCGTTTTTAATAGAATGCATTTCAAATTAGAATGAATTTGAAATTTAATAGAATGATTTTGAAGTGATTTAATAGAAAGACTGAAACCAATGTATGTTTTCTATGGCTCGAGGTGAGCTCGTTTTGCTCATGCGTTTGGATAATGGGGTCTTGAGCGGATACAACGCAATTCGGATGCTACCTTTTTCTCTCATACTAGTTTGATTCAGCTTCGTCGAGTCTGCATACCGAAAAGCTGCACGGAATATAAGTTTATAAATTTAAATACTAAAATTCAATTTCCAAACCTGTCTAATAGATCGACCGAGAAGGAACCTTAAAAAGATTAAACTGAGAATCATGATGACAATGCCATCTACCGAGCAAAGGATGAAGTCTCGGTACAGTGGTGGATGTATCATGGCAAAACGACTATATAGTTTTATTTTTGTTAACATTGACGATCGTGATTAAAAAGCATGGTGTCGTTTTCGACCGATTTGACGCCATTGTGCCCTGAAAAATCGCCTTGGGAAACGCCCGAAGAAAATCGAAGTTTTACTAGTTGCTTCACAGATGGCGCTGTGATATCGAAGGGGTTCTATTCCCGGCAGAGGCTGTCGTTTATTCGACGAGCCGCGGTACTGGTGTCACCCCTGAGCATCCATTAGGGAGTCCAGAGCTTAGAGGGTGGATCCTGCAGCCTGGCTGTACCAGCTGCCATTCCCTTCCCTTCCGTGCCCCTCACATATCTCCGTAGAGACACGAGGGTGCAGTAATCCTGCAGTAATTAGCAATACGGTGATTTGATAATAAAAAAATAAAATATCCCTTGTAGTACAGGTTAGGATTCCTTTCCTGGTAAAATAGGACTGAAACTAAGTAATTCCAGGTTAAGTTCACAAATGATTAAAATATTTTTTATAGCCTACAATCTATTTTTTTTTAAACTATCACGTGACCATTGGATCGGCAATTTTAGAAATTGTTAAACTTGTAATTTCAGGAGGCTAGACAGTCAATTGAATTGATGCACTGAATTTAAAATGATACACGGTTCTCCAGAAACCAGCAGAAAAAGGAGAGAACCTGCTTCATATAAGATGCTTTAGAGGGAGCCCAAACCCCGTTATTACCGTTACATCACTAATGCTTAGTGATAGATATACGGCAGATAATTGCATTTGAAATTGCTCGCAGACCGGCACCTAGTTTTAATGGATTAGTGCTTAGACAATTAATTATTGTGTCAGGTTGATATGGTTGTGTATGCGTGTGTGCATCTTTTTGCGTTAAGCTACTCACTGGGCTTCTTAATTAATAATGACAGTCTTGTGTTAACGGAGAAGAACTCGGAAAATCTCAACAGCACGGTTCGGTCAAAGTTATGAAAAAAAATAGATATAAAATCATGATAAATTACTTGTGGTATTTTTTAAATGGGTCTTTAAAAAATTATCTGAAGTTTTTGCAACGAAACGTTTATACTCCTTTTGCAAGCGTTTTAAAATTTGAGGAACGTCGTCGTCCCACGCTTGATTTTTAAAATGCAGCGGTATTAAATGTGATGGCACCGGATTACCGACAATGATTTGGCTAAAATCGAAAAAAATTATCAATCGAAGCAGCACGAAAATTGGAAAGAAGTCGACAAAAATATGACCAAGTGATGCGTAGTGCCGGTGAAGTTTGTTATTGTTTACGTAGAAGCCTGATCACTTTGGTTCCTGGCTAGCAACTGAAGAACGGAAAAAAACTCATCAGCGGGAACGCATTAAGAAAGAGAAAAAATTATGAATGATGGCTTAATACAAGCGTTCCTTTATTGTGAAAAGAAAATAATCAAGAGATTAAATTGGTTTATCTTCGGCTGGGCACCTGAAAGCCACTGTGCGGGCCGGGCCTCACCGATCTCACATGTTTAGTAAATGGCTAGCAATGTTGGGTAGGAACGTCACTGGTTCCTTTTTTGAGGAGACGGCCTGAGGTACGGCCGTTTAGTTCAGTCGGTAATGCTTCCGACTACGGTGCGAACGGTCCCGGGTTCGATTCCCAGCAGAGGCTCTCGTTTATTCGACGAGCCGCGGTACTGGTGTCACCCCTGAGCTTCC
>JAUJYS010001421.1:0-17528 GCA_033995665.1 Melogona broelemanni | reverse complement strand
CGATTCCATTTAAAAAAAAAAATGGAAAGCGCTATTGATGACAAACGACAACTACAGAAACGTCAAAAATGGTAAACGCTAAATTGGGCCATGGCTAGGAAACATTTCAATGAGCGGTAACTGCGGTAATTAGCAGTAGATATTTTCATTCGAATGGATAATTTACTAAACCTAACCTATTAAATCTAACTTTGACCCCCGCCATTGGCCACCCCTAAAAGGGGCTGCTTGCGGGTATACGAGTATACTCGTATATTGTAATTGTAACTTACTAAACCTAACTTACCGATCCCAACCATACAATACTTATGTATAATTAGCGCTATCAAGTATTTGATAATGCTTCAATGTTTCCAGTGCATTGGGACTTACCATCCATGACAGTTTCCATCCCAGACTCTACACAACTTTGACGCTTCAATTTTGTCTTTTTCGTTTTTGTCGCTTACTGTGTATGTCGTTTGAACTTTTACAGGCTTTGACGTTACCAAACTTGCGGTTGGTGGTGATAGCGTGATCCCAGGTGCCCACATGACATGGCCAAAATAGGACAGCCGCTATAGCTTGATTGATACCTACCAAACACACATCTTTAGCAAATACATGAAACCAAAAAAGAAACTAACTTAAACTAATTGTTGTTCTTCCACAGGGAGTCTGAAGACACAGTTCTCCTCCTCTTGAAAGAGATCTACTGCTCCTACGGCATCCACCCCAGCGCCCAAGGCGCCGAACCGCCTCCCAAACCCCATCCGGTTCACTATCAGCAGTACGGCGCCCCGCCTCCGAACCAGTTCCCACCGCAGCCATCCCAACAGCAACAGCACTCGCAGTCGCAGGCTGCTGCCGCCAGCTGGTTCAGACCGCCGCCGCCGCCCGCCAACCAGGCACCACCACCGGCCAGTTTCGCTCGGGGTCCGCCGCCCAACGGCGCTAGCGGTCCGTACCTGCCCTTCCCGAGCGCAGGCAGTGGTCAACAGTCCTCGCAGGTGTTCGGCATGGATCCCACTATGCCCATCATGGCGGCGCCCGGGGCCGCGCCGCCGCCACCTCGTACCGGATTTGTCAAGCAATCCATCGCGAAGAAGTAACTCGAAGAGTGTATTTGGTTTAAGAATATATATAAAGTACTACAAATTTGTATAAAAAAAATTATATATATATTTGTATTAAACAAAGCGTAATCGAGGTTTAATCATTGTTACTGTTAAAATAAAATTTCTTGTGCGATTTGTTGAACTTTTAATTACGTTAATTCTACTTCTGCTCAACTTTTTATAATAATTAAGAGCAATCCTCCACAGTATGTAACAGTAAGAACACAAAAAAATTTTTGAGACGTACATGTACGTGAAAATTGGCCGAACCGCACGAATAACGATGAAAAAGATTGTGAAATTAATGACAAGGTCAAGTTACTAAATACATGATACTTGCGCGACCTAGGTAGTAGACATAAGACACAGTTAGTTGTAACCACGGAAAGTAGAATTTAAACTCGTGACTTCCAGAGCCAATGTATCGTAATTATCATGGTTTTAATAATTTCAACATATATCATTTTGTATTTATTTTTACAATCTCGTTCATAGTTATTCGTTCGGTTCGGCGTATTTTCATGTACAACACGTTTCAAAATTGTATTTCTGAGTTCTTAACTGTAGATACCATTGATTATATCAGAGATTAAAAAATTACGGTGCAAGGATTACGTCAAATTTTCCTTGCAAATCCATTTCGAAAGAGTAATTTTAGTGATCACCAATGTGGACTTACAGTCCGCGTTTCTATACTAGTCAATGAGCCAGCTTATCTAAAGATATGATCTGCATTGATTGATTAATTATTTCACTTAGGATAAGACAACTATCTAATTAATTTCGGGAGCAAACCCCTTATTTCATTTCTACTGTTCCTTTGTTCAATGCTTGCACACAACTTAACTTTCTGGAGCAACTCAAGTCACATTTTGTTTCTACTCTTTCTTTATTCAATTATTCCTATGGCCCCCTAACCGTTCAATAAACCAGGCGACACTTTCATCGTTCAATAAATATATCACAGAAGATTATTACCCGGGAAAAGTGAATTTAGAGCAGCTATACAGGTATATCTAACGAGACAGTTGGTGGCTGGAAACTAGGAGACTCACACACTTTAAAATAAACAGTGACAGACAGGCTAGCGTTAAGAGAGAATCGACGCTTTTAATTTGATCACGAGGAATCATGAGTATCGCATCACACACACGGAAGAGCGAGAGAGAAACCAAAAATATACATATATATACCATCCAACATCATGACCAATAACTATATTAGTTAAGTTCAGATGACAGAAATAATTGTAATTGTGAACCAAAGAGATGTAAGCCAAAAGCGAAGGAGACAAAAATGTAGGGAGATTGGGGTGTGGCGATGACAATGTAAAAAATTACGTCGGCAAAAAATAAAAATCTGAGAAAGGAAACGAAAACAACTGGTTGCGTGACTCGCAGATAACAGAAAGGGTGGGGAGCAATAGAAAAAATCTGTGACAATGTATAGAATTACGTTCACAATAATAAAATTAAAAACTTTAGAACGTGACAGCGATAGGGAGGTGGTTTTTGACAGGTAGAGAACACAGAAAAAGGTGGCGATTTTTGGGGGAGGAGAAAGAGAGATAGATAGAGAGGAGGATAGGATATCGGCGTATTACATGGAAGTTGGAGCAAAGAAGTTCACGTCCCGGTTGGAAATGAGCGGGGCACACTTACGGCGGCAGGACTGCGGACCGGCCGCATCCTGGCCTGGAATGGTCTTGAGCTTATCGGCGCAACCGCTAGGTGACGTGGCGGCGTTATTGGCGACAGGAGAGGAAGGGCCGTCCAGACGAACGGAAGCGATCCAGCCGCCCGGCGACGTCTTGGCGTTGCCGCCGCTGACTGGACTGGGCGGCGGAAAGAAGCCCATGTAGTACCACTTGTTGTTGGGAGTATTGGCGGTGTTGGCTTCGGCGGAGATCTTTCGCTGGATCATCGGGGAGCTCTGCGGCGTCGGTCCGGGGGTGGGGGCCGGCGTGGAACAGGGGGTGGTGAGCGGTGTGGCCGGTAGCGACTGGGTCATGCGGCGGAAGTCGTCCTGCGAGGCGGTGTCCACCGACAGCGTGTTGGGGCTGCGGGGATCGCAGGCAGATTTGGCACGGGAGGCGGACGACAGGTCCTCCTGACTGAAGCTGTTGGCCACCGAGAAGAGCTTGATCAGCGTGGACTGGTACTGCTCCTTGCCCATGTCTGTTTATGGGAAAAATTAAACGTAATTAAATTAAACAAGTAATCTTTCATATAAAACAAAGTTTCCAATCCTGAATGCGCAGCTGCCACGCCTCTGTGATGCGAATGCCACTCTGTGATGTCATGGTAATCCACTGACGGGCACTCGTCGTAACCCAATCGGTAATGCGATTGACGGGTGCGACGGTCCCGGGTTCGATTCCCGGCGAGGACTCGTTTATTCGGCCCTGGTACACTGGTGAAAATGTGCACTTCAGACATTGCAGTAACATCATGAGAGGTACACAATCTCCTGTTGTGCCATTTACAAAAATATTCCCGTCGACAGCGTGAACATTTTATTTATTCTAGAGTCTAGGAGCAACTTTGTTAGTAATTTGTTGTATTCGTGATAAAAACTGGGAAAAACGTGCACGTTTCATTGGTGCTGTGGTTAGCTTAATCGGCCGAATCTTAGCAATTCGTACAGCAGAATCGTTTTGCTTAAAACGTTCTCAGTCGTCAACTCAATTTTGACTAGACTGTACTCATAATCTCGTTTCGTTAGAATCAAGTCGCTCGAAAACGTTAAGCATGATTGTCCAATTATTTGTGTAATATTGAGAAACATAATACGTTTCGATAAGCTCACAGAAAAAGTTCTGCTGTAATTAATCTGATGCAATCTAGGCGCAAGCGAATGGCCTCGAAATAAATATTACAACCATTTCAACTTACCGCCACTGTTGGCGTTCCGCGGATAGGCTTTATCCACCTCCGAAAAGTTGTTCAGCTTCCAGAATGGAGCGTCGCTTTCCAAACAGCCTGAAATTAGGAAAAAAAAAAACGATAAGGAAAAAATTAGTATGACCTCTCCAAGAACCAGTCAAAACAAAACTAACGCCAGCGAGTCTCAGTTTTAGGAATGCAGCCTCGTCCGGTGCCTGTAAAGACCCTTCGAGACAAGGCTATTCAGATTGCCCGAGGTGGCAGCCAGGGATTAGTTGCAATTTTCGCGGAAAACTTTACTAGGTCGCATTTTTTTTACGTCATAAGCATCGATCATATCTAGTTCGCACGTCACAGAATTGACTGACCTTGCGCCTATCCACTGTTTATTCAGAGAAACTATTACTTTTGAATTCAAATAAGTTTGTAAACACAGATAACGAACGACACGAAGAAAGCACGACTGCTGTCACAAGTATTTAACTAATTTCTAAATGAAATAGAACACTAAATGATGGTCAATTGCAAGAATATTTAGGAATTCCGACGATAATTATAAATGTTGATTAAAAATGAAGAAAAATTAAAAAATTATTAATCAATGTTGGTCAATAATGATTACATAAAAAAAATTAATATTGATTCAAAAATATTGATTTAAACTACTACCTCATCAGTTCTTAAGTTGAGACTTTTCTATTGTCTATACTTTTTTAATGCGGAAATTCCCTTCAAATGTAGGGAATAACAACACAGGAGATCTTAACTCGTATACTAAACTCGAGATTATACGATTATATGAGAAGTACGAGATTTGTAGAGTATTTTGCAGAAAGTAAACACAAATGCGATAGAATGCGATCGAACATGTAGATGTTCGATGCACGAATTAATCAATATTGAAATTAATTTTCAGAAGTTCAGACTCACCAGTTTCGCTGTTGGAGGGCGGCGAGAATGGCAGGTCGGCCGAGTCGTAATGGAATTGTCCGGGGCCGTTCCAGTTGTTGGGTCTGTTCCAACTCATGATTGGTTTTGCTTGTTGGTGTGTTGGGTGGTCGGTAGGTTGATTCGGGTTGGATGAGAATTTGAACGGATGCCAGCCGATAGGAGTGCCCGCTCAAGTCCGAGACTTAGACTGAAAACAAAGCGATAAAATAGTTTTTCGTTAATATTTGTCGACTTAAAGTTTTTAAAAAGCCGAATATTTCGAAACTCACAGATAAAACAATATTTACGCAATAAAATTTTAATCATAGCCGCTCGCCTAATCCTATAAGTACTCTTATTTATTATTATTTCAACATTAAAGGCCGAAAATGAGTGACGCAAACTGTTCCCCAACATTTCCCAATAGAAAAGAAAAATCCAATTAAACGCAAAAATACAACGGCTCTTGGCACAGTGATAACCGATTTATTTTTAGGTAATCCGGTCAGCAATCTTTGGGATGTTATCATGAAGGGAACTCTCGCATTTCCAAGTGCGCACTGCATATCGATAGGTAAACAAGTGTTCAAGCAACATCCTCTACCGATCGAGTCATAGTTCGTTCTACAAGTTCAAACCGAAATTGTTTCTTAGATAAGATAAGTTTCTTTTCTTTTACTTATTAATGCATTGTTTTTATATTACTTTCGCAATTCAACAACACAAACAGAATCAATATAGAAAATTTAAAACTATCAGTTCAACGATCACAATATAAAGAGCTGCCAAAAAATACTTAATACTTTTTTCTCTTCTTTTCAAATTGACATCGTTATCATCAGGTCAGATTCCGTACCACTCTACAGAGTTTCATACATTTTCACCAGCTTCCCGAGATCGAATAAACGAGAGACCAAGCCGAGAATCGAACCCGGGATCGTCGCACCAAATTAAATATTCAACGATCAAACTAAAGGATAAATTTGACAGCACGGTACACGAATTGTGATTCACTATCCCATGGTTAAAGGCCGCCTACTGTAGAGCACTAATTCGGTTGTCCGCAGAGTTGCCACAGTATTTCAATAAGAAATTCGATTGGAGAAGGAGCGATTGGCTCCTATATCGGCTGCCCGAAGGGCTGTCTGTAACCATAACCATTGACCGATGCACCACTCATACCAAGCCGATGGGAAAAACTGATCGGCAAAATGCCAGAGAGCTATTATCGGCTGATCGGGAAGAGCAACGGTCCGGGCAAGATAAATATCTCCAATCACGCTAGCAGACGCTTGTCAGCTCGGTCAACGGCGACAGACACGGTGGCACTACCATGCTCCCCGTTCAAGCTCAGGGACGCAAGCACATAGCAACAGACGCCAAACTATTCCAAAACATCCTGATATCTATTTGTTGAAGGCTGGATGACAGTTGAAATTGGGGAGAGCCAGGGCCGAGAGAATGTTTCGGAGAAAGGCTTGACACTGGCATATCGCACCGACAAGAGATAATTGACAAGGGCATGGTTCATTTAAATCATAAGCTCCAAATTGTTCAATCATTGGACGCGACCATGTCTAAAATGAATGGTTAGTTGGACAACTCTGACAAACTTTCTAATTGCATTATCAGTATAAACGCATCGGAGACGTGTCAAAATAAAAATTATAGTTTGGAAAAAGAGAAAAAATGCACGACTGTTTTAAAACAACAACGCTGTAAGCAAAAAAATATTGAGTCATTTCTCGAACATTCTCGCCGAAAATTCAGGTTCACATTCACAAAAATTACCTATCGTGGCGGCCATCCCGTGGTTAGATTTCCGGCCAGAATTTCTGTAGCAAATGTGTTTCTCTAAATATTGCGCAGGAAAACAAATGTGCCGGCAAACTAATCCGATGGGGTCTGCGTCAGTAGCCAGATGCCCAGTTAAGGACTAAAATGTCGGTAGTTTTGAGAAAGTATTTGATAATCTGCAAGATCTCGCCTGCTCAATTATCACCAATCTCCGGCAGCGCGCTATTAGCACGTCAGAAAACGAAAAAGAACTTACGCAGAATGGACGAAACTAGAGTCCGCAGACTTAGCCCGACATTTCAACCCAACTCGCCGCCAGCCAAAAACAGATCGCCCCCAGTCAGTAGCTGAAACTGAGCACGACCAACGCCAACTACGCAATAACAGCTGGTTGCCAATGACGTCAGACAGTACGAATAAAACCCGCCCATAGCTAAAACGTGTTTCGCAATCGCCGCAGACTGGAGTTCTCGCCGAACCGCAGCCGAACACACCCCAACAACGAGAGGCAAATCTTGGCTGCAGTCAACCCATAAAACGGCCCGGCCTCAAGGTGAACGGGAGGCCGGAGCGAACCGGAATACTTAATTTCCTTTTCACGGCGTTCAAACCCCGTGACAAGGGCGGGAATAGGGCATCGAACGTAATGACATAACGACGAAGTTTCCAAATCGGCTCTACCCCCCCTTGCCAAACCAAAAACGGCGAACGCGGGTTTGCTCGAACCCGTTTTTAATTGCAATCGCACCTCGTCTATTTGCAGAGACGTTCGAGGATGGGTCCACTTAAAAAATAAAAATTAAGTAGCTCGCCATCTGGTGCGAAAAAATAACCCGGGTCCATGGGCATTGGTACTGCCGAATTTAATTAGCAAAGTTGCGATGACAACCAATCCGACAGGCAACATTGGCTGCGTTGACGTGTCGTGTTAACATTTAGAAATGAATCGGTGGTTTTCGCGTACGCGTTTGAATAAATAAAAATGCAGCAACGAAGAAAAGGTTTGATGAAAGTTTTTGATCTAACAGGTACAGAGAAACGAATGAATTAACATTGGTTGGTATTCTCAACTTAAAACACTTGTAATCATAGTCCACGGTCATAGTCCATGTTTTCGTTGAGCATTAATTTATACTATCTCGCAGTATATCATTCATTTGTTTACGTGTACCTGTCCGATATGAATTATTCATCAAGCCTTTTCTTAACGCGAGTTGTACATGAATCTACCACGCATGATCACAAACATTACCCACCCAACACCATTCGTGAAGCAGAAATAGAAAACTACTGCTTATTTTAAGCATTTTCTTATTTATTAACAATCTATCCGACTCACTAAGCTTCTAAGCTTTGTGAAAGCGAACAGCTAAAACTTAATATATTTTAGGCATCTTAAAAATATTTTCCAAGGAACGATTCAGCTCAAACAAATCCAGTATTGCGTTTTGGTTAGTTCGCAATCAACATAAACGAAGCGAACACTGGCAAGCCATGTCAGCGAAACCAGTGATGTTTCACGACGGCACGTCGCCTAGCACAAAACCCATGAACATCTGGAATTTTCCGCGAACATAATTCTGAGCAGTGACACGGTGGTCATTTGGAAACTAAAACTGGTTTCGCCACACTTTCAACACTGCCTACCAATGTATTCGCTGGAACAGCGCCAAATAATTCGGGTTCCACATGCCCGGTTCCAACACGCTAAAACCTAGCCGAAAGGGTTCCAGACGCCCGCCGAGACATGCTCTTCTCGGCTCTCAAGGATAAATTCATTTCCAAAAATAATGTGCAGGATCCTGCCTACGTCAGAGCAACGAATATCCCTCCGATTCAATTCTGGCCAAAACCAAACAAAAGAACGTTGGCAGATCATTCCAAAATAAGCAACAAGCTTTACATTCTCGTGGCATTGTGCCACGATAAAAGGATTGTTTAAATTTAAAGGCCAATCTAATAGGCCTTCACCTTTACGGGGGCCAACGTATCTTGAAACGTTTTCGACAAAAAGACTCGTACATTTTAGGATGTGAAAACAAATGGGCAATGACAAATAATAGGCCTAATCATTCAGTATGCTATTCATAGGCCTAAGCGTCGAATCTTCAGGTATGTCTTGAAATGCACAGGTGCATCTGACAGGGCGGCTACTAAAAATACCTTTTCAAGAATGTTAAAGCTCTTCGAGATAGGGATCGTTTATATTCCAAACAACGTTACACATTACAAAGCCTACATAGTCACTCTGAATAGAAACGCGACCATCAGCAAAAGGCCTTTGACATAAGGGTTTCATAGCAGAAAATGGCGGCTTCGAATACTACCACACAGAAATCACACCAAAAATAGCAAATGTTTTGTCGAAATACTTACACTTTCTAGAAGAATAGGGTGCCGAGAAGAGAAGTAGGGAAGAAGAACTGTCACAGATTACCGGTAAATAAAATATACATTTTCAAAGAAAATCGGTAAAATTCCGTTTTAAGCATGTCCCGCATCGTGTCTTTCCTATGACATCTGGATTGTCAATGACTCAATGGCCGTTCACGAATTCAACGTTGAAGTAAAGCTATCAGCTCAACACGATCAGCCATCTTCATTGATGAGCGCCACCTAACGACAAATATGAAATTTATACTACGAATGAACGTAATACGTATACTAGTAGCTAGGTGACACTGTCGCGTTACACTACTTCGTACAGTTTTTTCCAAGAATGCAGAAAGCGGATTTGGCCGGTTCTTTTCCCGCTGCCGCGCCTCCGGCGGATGAATAAAACGGTTGTTCGGTTTGCTAATTTATTCGTTTTTGTTTAATGCTGAATTTATTTTTTAGAATTTGTCAGTATTTTCTATTATGTTGTAATATATTAAGCACTTGTCAAAGTTTCAAAATGCAAAGTTTAATAAATAATGGTGCACTATAGGTGGAACTATATCTTTGTAACACATTCCAAGTAAGTATGGCGGAATGGTCGCTGTTGCCATAGAGATTGACGTACACAAATGGCGGCCATTGAGTGATTTGCTGATCCATTCACCAAATTGCACAAAATATTATTTTTGTATATTACATGTATTTTTGTATAGTATATTATAAATATTATTTTTGTATATTGCTAATTGAGCCAGCAGAATATCTGGAATATCATCAAACGGAACGAAACTTTGTTCGTTTTGTAGAGTCAAAACCAAAGTTATGTTGATTGCTTGATCCAACTAAATGTATTGGGAACCTGTTTTAACTTGTAAGTTGGCTAAGAAAGTAAAATAATATAACAAAATATTTTTATGGAAACAAATGTCACTGCTAATGACAAAAAAATAAAACTGTCACTTCATGAATGCAACACACAATAACGTACAATGCAATGTTTCAACAATAAAATACACGTGACTCGGAACATTATAAAATCACACCAAGGTTGAATTCATAAAACTTTTTTTTTGTTGTCGTTATGACAACAAAAGGTTTTATGAATTCAACCATGCCACTTTACACATTTATTTTATCTACCGGGTATCAACTTAAACTATCTTACACGCCCTTTTTGACCAACTTTTTCGCCAGGAATGAAAAGATCTGAAGTTTGCTATTTATGTACAGATACTTAGGTATCAATGCGGTCTCGCTTAGGGCCGTCATAGCTGAACAAGGCCGAACAGTCTAAATGGCTGAGGGTATACAAACGGTGAGACAACTAGGAGACAATAGAAGTCCAGGACCCGCTAATGACGTAATTAAACCGAAGGGAAAATCAACCGGGCAATAAATACCTTGGTTTGGTGGACGCTTCCCTGAAATAATTTGCAGCTTGCAATACGGGATTACCTAGCAAATAAATGTTTGGTTACTTTTTAAGCAGTCGTGTAAGGTAGGCCAACAAGCTACAGTTCTGAAAAATATTAATGCTCAATACCCTCAACACTCACTTATGTCACCTTTGGTGCCTTGGGATTTTTGGCTTTGGTCTTTTGCGGTGTCTTGCGTTTCGCGCCTTTGGTTTTTTTTGGCACCTCGAGTTTCATATTAAGTTGCAACTGCTCAGCTATAATTCGAGTAACTGTCGGTTGGGATACTCCCACAAGTTTGGCAATCGCTCTATGAGTTGCAGGAGTCTTACCGGAGATTAGTTTGTTTATCTCGTCGACCACTTCCTTTGCTCTACGTGGCCGCTCTCGCGCTTGTTTTTCCTTTTCCTGTTAGAACAATATGAACTATTTAAAACTGAAGATAAACTGAACAATATGAACACCGCACTTTGCAATAGTTAATCCTTTTTCTTTGCACCTTTTGGTTATCTTAGAATAGCTGACACCTTGTTCGGAAAGTGCAGTTGTATAGCCCTCAAACCAACGATCTATTCTCGGTCCCATTTTGTTTTGGAATTAAGGGGGGGGGGGGTTCCTCAGCGCCACTTTCTGACTAATTTTAACTAAAATGGCCGAACGCCTGCCACTTATTGATGAACGACTGAAAATCAATCAATTACAACCATATCAACCAAGTATAGGGTGCAGAAAAACTAGGAAATATTAATAATTAATTTTTTTTTAATTATCAAAAGTTGAGATAAATTAACAACCCAGAAAACCAATAAACGCATTCGTGAAAACTGCATACTAATTGGTTATCTTCAGATAATTAGACTATCGGTAATTTTTTTTGATAATATATTATGGAGTCTAATAAGTTTAATAAAGTTGTTTCCCACCAAACCACGCGACGATGCAATGCGAGATAACGAATATGAAGATACCCTAAAGACGTTTCAGACTAATTGAGAGTTAACGTCGAGTTGCAGGCGAATAATTCTAAATCATTTTATCGTACAAAATAAAAATATATTGACACTTCGAAAAATAAATGACGTCAATTTTTTTTTCTTCTCAAATTTATTTTTTTAACCATTTAACGGTCGTACAAAATACATTTGTACCCATTTTTTATGCCCAGCTATCGCCGGTCTTTGCTCCACCCCAGTCACTGGTGGCCGCCGGTGTAGCGGCGGTCCAGTCTTCGGCAGTCTGCTCAGCCCAATCGGTCTGAACCGGGTAGGCAGGCGTGAATCCGGTAGTCGTCGCCGGAGCCGCAGCGGCCGCTGGCGGGTTGACGACAGCCTCGGTACCGCCCCACTGAAATAGAAACGAAGGACACAATTATAGCAGATACTAGTGCATGCAATGATTCGAGTCACTTCAACTCCAATTTTGAATATGAATAGGATCAGGTATTTTTTAATTCACTTCAGGAATTTCTTTCCCCATTTATTGAGGGGCACATTTTCACCAGGACTCCAGGATCGAATAAACCAGAGCGTGCGCTGGGAATCCAACCCAGGACCGCCCGCTCCGGAGTATGTTGCCATACCCACAGAGCAAGGCAGCACAGTACTATAGTTTTAAATTGAAGGAAGTTAATTTGACTAGTGACAATTTTAGTCCGAAAATTAATGGGACAAATTTAGCAAACCCCATTTTTTTTCCAGCTTTGATGGTGTTGAGATAATCACTCGAGAGAAAATTATTTGGAAGGTATACCCAATTAACTGAAGCTTTATTGAGCGGCCCCGTGCATAAATTTACTTTGTCTACCTAATCTAGTTTCTAAAAAGTATCTATTGTTTCGTCGGGAAACTCACGTCGGGTTCAGGAGCCGGCGCATTGTCCCACTGGTCATTAGCCGCGCCGGTGGTGGTTCCGAAATCTGGCGCCTCCTTGATGGCCTTCTCCTGAACGGCTTGCTCCTCCTTCTCAGCCTGATCAACAACAAATAAAAATACGACAGAATTAGATCACGTACACCAGAATATAGCTCCATTAGAATTGACATATAAAATTGCACCCTTGCAAATGAAGTTGTGCGGCCTCCGTGGTTCAGTGGCTATGGTCATACACTACCAAGCGGGTGGTCCCGGGTTCGATTCCCGGCGCAGGCTTTCGTTTATTCGATTCTGCGGTACTGGAATGTGCCCCTCATATATCACCGCAGCGACGCGAGCGGTGCGATAACCTCCTGTAGTGTTATTCACTAGTGATCCGGAATAAAAAAAATAAAAAAAAGATCCAACTTGTGGGGCGACTGTCTCCGTTTTGAATCCTGAGAAAAAGTACCTTTGACAAAATCCTCCAGCAGTAGGTGGAAGTGTCCCAACTTGCAGAAAGCCTTGGGATCTATGGGATCGGCGTCAGCAGGCGTGTCGGATACTGGAGGTGGATTGTCCGGCACGTCGACGGCTGACTTTTTCTTGTCGCGGCCTTGCTGGGCCTGGACGATGATCTTTTCCAGGTAGTTGACAGCCTGCCCAGCAACAAAAACACAACAATTACATTAATTGCTCAGTAACTGCTAGTGCTTCTAAACTATTTGGTGGATAAGGGAACGAATCAACAAGAGATACTACACAGGAATCGAACCCCGGTACCATCGTACCACCAGTAAGTTATACAACTAACTCAAAACTGCGTATATTAAATACGTTCGTGTATGTAGTCCTACGCCGGGGAAAAAATAACACATACTTTGGGATAGAGATTATGTTAAAACAAGCCAATTGTAACAGGCTCTTTACTTTTGATAAGTAAATAAAATCACCTCAGGACAAATTTCCAACCCAGATAAGAACTTTAAAGGCACAAGAGGTACGTCGAAATGGCCATGAATTATACATTTTAGAAATAAACTAAGGTTCAATCTGTTTAATTTGATATATTACTAATTCACGCAACTTCGTAGCGCAAATATACAAGAACCCTAAATGGTACTATTGGGTGAACCAACACTACTTAAACACTGAATGCGATGTGGCACGATATGAGATGTACATTTGTGGTCATGAAGATCATAGGTGTTCATATAGAAAACAAAAAATGGGAAACTAAGAGTCAAGCACATAAGGACATAACAACGACTTTAGAACATAGCAAATTCGTTACAAGAATTCCTGGGAATAATTTATCAATTTTGTCTCTTTACAAACTTTTCATTCCACAAAAAAAAAACATTTGTCGGGCTGTGCAACAGATAAATTGTCGAAAGTGAATAAAAAAAACTTAATCATATCACGCTGTTTCACCCAGTTCCATAAAAAATACCTTTAAAAAAAATCGCAAAGGCGTGAACAAGTTAACTTAACAAATAAAGTCACACATTTCAACTAGGTGGATCTTGGGTGTCTATTGACAACGTAAGCCAACTAAAGGTCATTTTGTCAACCTAATTCAAATCCATGAATTAATATGTGCCAAGGCCAGACAGCTAACATTAGACAAAATTACGAAACGAACCATCCGTATTAAAAGGAATCACCCTGACTTGTTCCCGACTAGCATAAGCGAAGCGTCTGTCAATGGTTGAGGGCTAGGGCTAGGCCAAATGTGGTTTTACCTTCTGGATTAACGTCTTCTTGCGGGACTGGTCGGGCTGGTTCAACTTGAGGAAGCCAAACAGGCGACTAGAGAATTGTAAATTGTAAGATACATGATGAAAATATCGGTTTTTCAGGGATCAAATTCGCGCTCTCTAGGAGGGGTACCGGTCCCAAACTTTTGACTGATGGTCCCGTTGGTCCCGTTTGGTCACGCATATTACCTGTCAACTTCAGCGAGAATCGAGATCTCCTGAGACGTCAAAGTGACGTCCTCGCGTTCGTTGGTCATCCTGACACAACACTGGGCTAACTGGACATAGTTTTCACGCATAAATAATTAATATAAGGGGTTAAAGTATGGGGCCAGCGTGGGCAAACCCCCTCGAACTCAAAAACACTCAAGCAACCTCAATCGGCATTCACAAAAGCCATCTAACGAGCTTTGTGAGTGATTCAACTAACCTGCGCCACCTAGCGGATAAGTTGCGTATGAGCGTATACGATCTTGAATCTCTTATTTCATTTTTGTATCATAGGCACCAGGTGGCACTTTTGAATTGTAATTTTAGGGACTCGAGATTCGGCACTTTTGTTTTCAAAAATCTTCGCCAGGTGACAGCATATGGCGGGAGTGAGTGTCGCTCACCCATCCATAAGCGGGTGTTTTTTTTTAATAGCTCATTGACAGTTCACACATTAGTTCTGTTTGAAATGGAAGTATGGCGCGTAAATTCATGAGATTTTCTAAACAAAACTAGGTATCGTTCATAGGCTTAACGCAACCAAAATGTATTCAGATGTGACATGTCTAAGCACATAAGCTAATGATTCACACAATAATATTTTATCCGAATTGATCCAGGACGCGATAAACTTTTCTCTATCGATATCCTGTGAGCTAAATCCTGTTGAAAGACGCTCTCCATTGCAATCCTGATATTACGATGATGTGAACGGAGTTCAGTACAAGATGGCCGTTCTTGTGGTCCCAAAGTGAGTGTGGCACGACGATCAATGCCAATATATGATCATGCCCTGTGGATCAAAAACCAGGCCTAATACCGTTCAATTTACCGAATAGTATTTCGCGAGTGCGACCCATCTTCCAAAAATTCCCGAAAATTGTCGCAGCCCTTCCAGCGATCCGTTTTGTGTCCCGGAAGTGTTGAAGCCAGGCCTCGTCTCTGACTCAAGTAGGCCTAGGTCACTCGAATTCATTTCGACCCCCTTTCAGTCCAATTCCACCCCAGACCGATTCAAAATTTTAATTTCCCGGATCGTCTTACCCACAACTTAACCACAAATGATCGCGAGACTCGCCGACGGAACGTGATGCCGAATTTCCGCCACTCGAACTGATCCCCCTCCCCTACACCCTTGCGGAGCCAACCCTACTAAGAGGGCCGACTCGGACCAAAAGCGTTAAAGTTTGGTCCGAAAACTCCTTTGATCCAATTGTTACCGCCGAAAATGAGCCTGAAACCGCCGGCCTCGCGAAAGGACACGTCCAAAATGCGAATCCGAGTTTTCCCCGTAAGTATTTACACCGTTTTTCGCTGTTAAAGTGTGCCCAACTTTGATATATGTACGTGTGCCATTTCTTTTCTCCATGTCTTTAGGATGATGATGGTTCAACTGAGGTCGTGGCCTCGGTTACTGACCGGTCGGCCCACAGGTTTCATGATAACGTTTTGTTATCCCCGCTTTTAGAGAAACCCGTACCGCACCCGAATGCCTTAATTAAATGTATGAACATTAATTAAAAAAATAATGCCACAGTGCAAAAGATCCCTGGATCCTGTCTGAAAAGGACACCCCCTCCGTGTTCTGGACGTAGGTTTCGTCCACTCTCAAGTAATAGGGGATCAATGTAAGAATCAACTTGTCCTTGATCTCGATATCTTGGGGAGAATATACTCGTATATTCTTTTTTTATTTTGACAATCACTACTGGACATTCTGTATCATTTTAAACGCGTGAGCTCCATGGAGTAACCAGTACCCCGGGATCGAATAGACATGAGCCCAAGCCGGGATGTACAGCCGATCTGGCCGATAGGTAAGCGTGCTCGCTCACCAACCAGCGGATCTGGGTTCGATTCCCAGTGCAACCGATCGTTGGATTGGCTTGTGGTACTGCTCGGGGGAAGGCAATAGCAAACCACCTCTGTATTCTGCCAAGAACAACGCAGGTGTCGGGGGATCGAGTGTCAGGTTCCGGAGTCGACACCAAGCTGTCAAAACCAGTCCCAGGGCTGACTAACAAATCAAGAACCAAGACCAAGCCGGGAATCGAACCTGGGATCGCTACACAACAGGCGGTCATCCGGGCACTTCCGTCTGGACTAACACGATAGCACGATTTACAAAAATGTGTGGTCAAAAAACATTTTACCCAATTTATAACAAAAGAGAAAGGAATAATTTTGTAACTATTGTAATTGAAAAGCCATAAAAGTGCAGCATTTCGCTAGATTTTGAAATATTTCGCACAAACGTTTAATTTCTGAGTTCGAACGGTCAAATCGGGTGGCATTTCAGTAAAACGCAATTTAACAAATAAAAATTATGTTTACACGTTCTTTTAAGCTTAGGCGGTTAGATTAGACGATGCACTTTTTGGTACGCTCAGACATTTACCATAAGAAAAATACAGGAGTGCTCGTACGAGTTAGTCATGAAGCTCATTGAAGTCAATCGGGGTCAACTTGACCGTCTAGAAGTATCATTGCCCAATTCAGGTCA
The DNA here is from genome assembly GCA_033995665.1 of Melogona broelemanni. Classification (NCBI taxonomy): domain Eukaryota; kingdom Metazoa; phylum Arthropoda; class Diplopoda; order Chordeumatida; family Chordeumatidae; genus Melogona; species Melogona broelemanni. The sequence continues at coordinate 702 of JAUJYS010001421.1, read as the reverse complement.
AATTGAGCTCGTTAGTAGGGAGGCAAGAGGAAAAGAGAATACAATGCTATGCGGTATAAATTTCCAATACTGTCGCATTTTTCAAGCGATTGTGACTCCTATGTAATTATTCGACTTTGGTTCTTCGGATTTCTCTTGATTACTTAAAAGTAACGTGTATGATTTCGAATAAAACTCAATTCCGCGTATCGTGCCTCGAAATATTTGAAGCTTTGGTTAAATCCTAACTGCTGTTTTTTTACAAGCTACTGATCAACAACTACGCACATGTGGTGGTGCATTGTTGTTGACATAACCTTTTGTTAAACCTATGTTTTATATATTCCGCGGCATTCCGAGTCTTATATTGAAAGTAAGCACAAGGGGCTCCAATAAAAATATACATGTACACTCAAAAATGACGACAAAGTTCATTTCAGATGCTCGTGCAAAACGACGAACCTTCAATTTTTGTATTAACTATTCATAGATTTTGATATTTTCGAGTTGAGCAGCGCTGCCTCGTGTTGATTGGTATTCACTACTCGTCAGTTCATTTACTGGTCAACTCATTTACGTCGAAATAATTGTCTTTTCGGACCCTCGAACCATTTCTTATCAATCCCAGACGACACTTTAAAAAAAGTAAAAATCACCGTAGTGCCTAGTGCACTACAGGATTACTGCACCCTCGTGTCTCTATGGAGATATGTGAGGGGCAGG
>JAUJYS010001420.1:0-17497 GCA_033995665.1 Melogona broelemanni | reverse complement strand
TGCCTTGACCACAGCCCAATAGGTTAAATGCATGTTATCATGAAACAGGACGTGCTGTAATTATCGCCGCTAGGTTTGTATAGTATTCTAATGAAAAGGCCTTTAAAAAATCTAAAAATAGCATGAATTAGTCAGTTATCTTAGTTCGAATCCTCGCAGTGTTCATGCAAGTCATTATTTGTATGTACCAATTACTCGGAAAATAAACGTCATCTCTCTCAAAGTCGGCGGGATTAAAAAAATTAACTTGGCACGAGATGCATCTGCAATAACAAATGAGTAAACATTTGATGCGAAATTTGCTCGTCCTTGGATGATGTGGCTGGCAAGGAAACGGACGACATATTTAATTCCTCGAGTACAAGATAAGATAGGCGCGCTCTCGCATAATTGTAATGGCCTTGTTTTTCCTCGCGAATCTTTCACTCAGAACGAGCGCCTAATTATCTGCCGGCATATTTATGTTTTCAACCAAACTGTTTCTTTGTCGGAAATTTATGCAAATAGAGCGGGGCGAGACTCACAACACATGTGACTCTGGGTTTTTGGCGTGGGCGCGCGAAATGCGCCTGAAATCAAGAACATTCGCGCGGATGCAGTATCCGCTTAAGTCCCACGTGCACATGTTTTGAACTTGGAAAGCCATCTCGAGGGAGAACGCCATCTTAAGTTACGTCACTCCGAAATATATATATTTAAACCATTTAATAACACTGCTGATGATTCGTCTTGATAGGCGATGAAACGCGTACAGGGAACCTGGAGTGGGCTTGAACATTTGTCGTAATTTCTTTTCTAATTGTATTCCAAATTTAGAACATTAACACGGACATTAATCCCGGAACACTGTTTTACTTACTTGTTTATATAAAGGCACTTTAAAAGCAGTTCATAGTTTGATTTCGAAGCAGAAATCTATGTCAGATGTCCCTCGTATGTGTGTCCCGATGCGCATTGCGGATTTAATAGTCAATTATCGCCGTAAAACTGACGAATTTAGCGAAAATGGAAAATAAATTCGTAAAACTGGAAATTTAAGTGACAAGTATTACATTTTGTTTATGTCGACTGAGCGGAAAAAAATGACCAGTAATTTTCTCGATACCGGGTAAATTTTGTTTATGTTCTTGATTCAATCGGCCTCTTAGAGCAATTCAGAATTTTATTCTGTATTTCTCATCGTAGCTCTGTCGTACACACATTTAAGCATAATATGCCCAGTTGGTCTGGCGAGGATGTATTGATCTCTGGTATGACCAACTAGGCGGATATAATATTCATAATTGGGAGAAGCGGAACCGGATGTGTTGAGATTAGAACGGCGCGCGGCGGCAATCCGATCCACCACCATTCCTCGTGTACAAGACGTCCTCCCCGGACGCATATATTGAATATATACGCGCCCGGGTGCCGCTCCCGATGCGCACTGTGTTCGTGTATCAAATAAATTGTTCTGATTAATCTCGCAGCCGGTAATTTAATCTCTCTCTAGGGATATAATTTGCCATCCACCACCATCGCCGCCACCATTCCGCCAACTACCTCGTACGCAGGGGCTTTGGACAGAAATACGAATCTGGTATATGCATTCCGTGCGTATTGGAAAACTGCTCCTCTGGGGGGAGTGGGGAGAAGTATGGAGCGAGGCTTCTCTATCTACCACCTCTCTTCCTCTATGCTCGCTTCTGTATGCCGGATAGCGGATTTTTTTCTTCTCTTTCGTCATGCAACGCAAATGCAGTATGCCGGGTGATTGGATTAGTTGTGTTGTGCCGAAAAGAAACGTTATTCTTGATCCTTTCCGGGGGTGGTCTTGTCAGTGCTAATGCTTTCAATGATCTGTATACTTTTCCTATTGTTGGCCGGCTTAGTGGTGATAAACAAATCGTATTGGTATTTTTTTGTTCTCGTTTTTGTGTTAGTCAGCAGTACGCTCGTTCAGTGAATGTATTATGGATAGTCAATAAAAGTGAGTGAGGAATTTCGGAAGGAGAGTAAGAGGATGATATGTGTCCACGCTTATCACGAGGTTTATATATTCCTCTCATGTTTACCTTTTATTTAACTTGACTGTGTCTGGCTGTTTCAACTTATTCTAGTTCCCTTTTTATTGACTGTAAATGATAATACGTTTTGAATGAAAAATAAGAGTACGTGACGATGGCTCATTGGGCAAGGCAACATCCTACGTAGCCGACGGTCTCTGGTTCGATTCCCGGCGCAGGCTTTCGTTTATCTATCGGACTTATATTCGAATGATTTATTGATTAGTTCAATATTTAATTTCTTCGCCAAGCACCGTCAAATTTCGTAAAACCAGAACCAGAAAATTAATTTTATCATTTCCCTTATAAATGTAGCGGCGCTGAAATGCCATTCAACGCATGCTAAAACAAAAGCTCCGCCCGAGATAGGCAAATACACAAGGCACAAATGCCATGCGGTACAACACCGTTTGAGGCGCTATCCTTTTCGGGGGATAAACTTCATCGCGTTGGCAGTTTCGAATGGAACAAAATTCTGGCAACCTTTTTTGTCCAAAGGTTCATTATCTTTCAATTTCTTTGAGGTTCTTTTTAACCAACAAGGTTATACAGAGCTGAAATTTTGTGCGCAGCTTAATCTCATGTAAGATTTTAATCTTTCAAATGTTGACAACATCTCGAATCGTTCTACATTCAATCGTTAAATTACATTTTTTTTTATGTTATTGCAATGCAAATAAATTTATTAAATATTCGCCATTTACATTTAGGATATATTTAAAGGTATCTGTTGCAAAGTAAAGGATCACAGTTGCAGCGCCATCCTGCCATCCGAGGGTGCAGTAATCCTGTAGTGCACTAGGTACCACGGTGATTTAAAAAAAAATAATAATAATACAGAACACTAGTTGTGCCAGTGATTTTTTGTGAGCCGTCCACCTATTTAGCCATCCTCGTGATTTATGTTCACGTTTTCCGTCGTACGAGACTTGCAAATCAAGCTCAAGTAAAGCTCCAGTCGCCTGCCGCAAATGTTTCTAAAAAAAATGCAAAGGAAAAAATAATGGAAAACGGTAATGAACTGTGCTAAATTCTGGCATGAAAGAAAACGCATTACAGTTGCATGAAGGATAAGCTAGGTACGTGATCGTGGTATGACTGGCTGCAAGGCGATTCTGCTTTATTACTGAAATGTTTAAAAACATCAACCGCAGTCTAGACGTAGAACACATTAGGCCGCTTATCTCCTATGGGCCGCTGACAAACGAGTCTTGGTGCGTCTCTGTATTAATCGCAGCTGTCGTAACGGTTTTGTGATACTTTTATTTTTCAAGTCGTAGCCGAAAATTCTGAAGACGCCAGGGAAAATTACTTTCCCGTTTCCTTATGCTTGTACATGAACGGGGTTCTATCGTAGCATTGCGAAAGTTAACTATTAAAATATTTTTAATAGTCATCCTCCATTTGTCACTGGCCCTCAAGATCTCAGTTGCATATCTTGTGATAATACTTTGCATTTAATATCAGCTCAACCTTATGGGAACGTCTCAAAAAGAGATTTATACACTTCCCTAAATTTTTAAGGTGCACATGTGGATCAATTGTAAAGGTGTACTCGCATATCGTTATCATTAAGTAATTAATTTTGTGAGCTTCGTGCAAAATACATTTTTAATAATCTCCTGTTGTAAAAAGCATCTTCGGAGTACCAATAATGAAGTATGTTGTAATTTTAATTTGGTTTCAATTGAAATGAATTTATTATTATTATTAACGTTTGATCAGCAATCATTAATTTTTTAATCACAATTTTCGATCTAAAATGTATTCCGGAAAAAATGCTGCAAATTTCCTTGAAATCCGCTAGTCACTGCGATTCATCACGTATGCCCGATGTGCTGCGTTGCGCATCGTTGCGCCAGTCCAATTTGAATGGCTTCATTATCGTGAATAAAAAAGGTGCGGTTTTATTTCTTTGCAAAGTCTAGTCAAACGGCTGAACACGTTTCAATCGTATCAACGACTTAAAAACGTACGTGTTCACCGGCTGCACACGTACAAAGGAGAAAATCAAATAAATACCTGTTTTAAGTGCCGTCGAACTGCCGCTAGGATCGCTGACGTGTTCCTAAACAAATATCGGATTGTGTGCGGGCGGATTCTCTTTCTCATGTGTGTGTACCGTTCGGCACACAAAACTCCTTTAGCTAATTGATGCGTGCCCAGAAACGACGCGAAAACCTCCAAGAATTATCATACGACCCCCGGCTTGTCGCTGGCTGTTGGCGCAGAGCTGGTGCGCCCGGGTTTCGACGCATTTAATTATCGGGAGAAATGCAATTCGTGTTCGCGCGACAACTGTTTTAAGAGCGCACGTGCCGGTTATGCAGACGTTGCATTCGGGAAGGGACCAACGCGCCCACCACCCCCACTCCCTGTCTATCCCCTACCCCCTCTCCACTCTGACTTAAAACCAACAGAGAGTTTTGCTGCTTTTTAGAATGACAATTATTCGTAGTGCACCGAGTGGACCAGCAGCGGTTTACAAACAGTGGTGCCACGGATAAGACCAAACGCTGTATTTCAATGGGGATATTTTATTTAAAAAATGTTTTTTGTTTCTCATGTGATTGTCCGATTGGTTGTGCACGTTCCTTTGAGGGAACCTCTGTTCAATACCTGGGTGCTATTTTTGAATGGTCCATTTAGTACTTATAGGTGATACGAACTTATCTTGGTGTATGAGAAAATTAATAGCTTCGGTACGAATTGATATGTTATTTGCCTGATTCGTGCGGTGAATAGTTTGTGGAGATACCGGCACCATCTTCATGTATTATTAGTATTATTTGTTGTGATTGATTATCAATGAGTTTTATTATGAGATAGTAGTTCGATGATGATAATGGAAATGCAGTAGCTGCCCCGTGTTAAAGGCAATCACACAATGTACCACTACCTCGCAAGTTGCGAAGGTTCGGGGCAGCAGCAATCGCCATGCATGTGCAGTAGATGATTTTCAACGGCAAAACAATATAAAAAATTAAAGACACGACCAACCATAATCATGGGGTTTTAAATTAATATAACTACGGTTTATGCTGCATTAAAAAGCAAATTAAATTACCACATTTTAGTGTGTATTGTTCTTCTAAATACAATTTTTATATTGTCACTTAATCACCTTCGGTATTTCCTCTTTAAAAATAAATCTACGAATTGACGCCGCAGATTGTCCTATTCCAACTTTGATAAACGGTCCACACGTTCATGCCGGGCCTAATTTGACTACAATGCAACATCGCCTCCCGTAATCCTGCGGTCGGATTAGCGTCTGTCCCCGGCTCTCCGGGTTTTGGGAACCCTCGCGCTTCCATCCCTCCCTGCAGCCAATTAGCCTGATTTCGTCGGATGTTCGCGCCCGGGTTGTACAGTAGTACTCGCGCTCGCGCGCTCTCTCAAAATCGTCCGACAACTTTCAAACAATCCCTGTTCGGCGAGAACACTGGCTGAGCCAAGCGCGCGCCAGCCTGCCCGACACCGAAGCGCGTGCGAGGAACCCATCCGGCCGAGCTGTCTAATTACAAGACAGCTAGCGGAGTCGAGGCATTCGCAATCATCATCGATAGATGTTGAAACGGGGTTTAATCCCCCCGCTACGCCAGCGACAGTGTGCGCGTGGTACCGACGCGCACGTGAAAAAGGGTGCGTCGGGGCTATAGATATCCTCCTGAGATCAGTGGAGCGTGTTGAACCTTTAAATTTTCTTCGTTGACTCGTATTGAGCATCTCTGTACCACGCTTCATTATTTTCTCCATTGACTCGTTTTGAGCATCTTTGACTTAAAACATAATTTTCTCCATTGACTTGCTTGACGCATTACATTATTTTATCCATTGACGCGTATTGAGCATCTCTGTGACTTACTACATTAATTTCTCCATTGACTCGTATTGGGCATCTTTATGACTAATACATTATTTTCTCCGTTGACTTTGCCTAAACTATGGTTGAATACTTAGTGTATCGCGTTGCCGATAGGTGGCGACAGGTGTAAATATACATAATGGCGTTGGCTCAAACGAATTTCCAACGCCACCTGACCCGTTTAGTAACCGCGATTAATGACGGCTGCTCGAATAATGTTTCATTTGCTACCTTTCACATGCTCTTCGGGATGCTCGTCGGGTCTTAACGATGAGCTACGGCATTCCGGCGAGAATCACCAATTAGCCGAATTTTACGAATTCGTTTTCGTGCCAATTCCGTGTTAGCTGGCAACGTGCTATTGGCGCTTTTGGCGCGACGGTGTCGGGGTGGCGCAAAATGGGCGGCAGTTAACCACGGTATACACTGACTTGTCTATTCTTGCGGAATGCCAGGTACATAGCTCCACGTACAATACCTTTATTCCATTGAAGTACGTACCGATGGCTCAGTGGGTATCGCGACATCCTACGAAGCCGACGGTCCCGGGTTATTCGTTAGCCTGGGGTACTTGCATGACCCCTGAGCTTCCATTAGGGAGTTCAGAGCTTTGAGATGGATCCTGCAGTCTGGCTATTCCAGCTGCCACCCTCTTCCCTTCCCTTCCCTGCCCCTCACACATATCCACAGAGACACGAGGGTGCATTAATCCTGTAGTGTACTAGGCGCTACGGTGATTGAGAAACAAAACGTATGGTGCCGTTGGATTTATTTTATGTTGGATGCCTAGTTTTTTTATCAGCAGTACAGGCACTCTGGTGACCTGATTTAACTTGATGATTTTAAAATGACCACCACATATTTCGAGGCGTACACATAACAATCTCGTTCATTATTGCTCGCTCAGTTCGGCGTTTTATGATGTGCATGTACGTCTCCAAATTTATTTTTGTGTTTATTCTCGTACATACCGAATATTATATCAGAGATAGACATTCTGTCGGCAAGGGTTACGTTAAATATTCCTTGCAAATCGTTTTTACAATTACATAATTTTGACTGGTCGTAGCATAGTCGGTATTTCAGCCAACTGCACTCTGGATTCGATTCCCGTCGCTGTCTCGTGTATTCGATCCAGGAATAATTGTGAAATGGTTTCATTCTTCCCACATCGTGACGTAACGTTCTGTCATTTTACTTTCATCAGTAGAATGCACTGAATGGACTGAACTTAATGGTAAATATTTCGGATGACGTGGTTCCAATCTATTTAATTATCATTAGAAAGTGGAGTTGCTATCTTCCTGCCTATTTTTTCAGCGACATCATGTAAGATATATTTAGACGATTGAAAAACAAACTTCACATAATTTGTTGACTGCTGATGCGGTTTGCCATCAGATGTTTCGGAAACAGTAGCATATTGCGATTATATTTTACGATACTTCGGTGGTTAACGCAAAAGGTATATCACGTTCGTCGTTTATAGCGTCTGTTCGACGCGTGTTCGAGTCATTACAAACTCGACAACATGCGACCGAGATAATTTTCCCGACCCCCATCTGCTCCCGCCCCCCTCGGTTCGGCTTTCTTAGCCCGTTAACTGCTAACTTCATCTCTCTGGCGTGTGAGAGAAAGAGAGAGAGAGAGAGAGAGAGAGAGAGAGAGAGAGTGAGAGACAGAGTGAGAGACAACGCCTCGCACCACTTATTCAGGCCTCATTTCTTTTGATGAACCAGAGAAGATCTGGTACCGGGGCTGCCACACGGCCTGAGGGAAGAGCGGTGCGTCTTGTAATTATGTATTTCAAAGTGTGCCATATACAGGGTGTCACGTACTGCAAAAAGTATTTTCGTTTGGTTGCTGCCAGCCTCATCTTATTGTCACATCGATGAGGCCAGGTGAGCTTTGACCGTTTCTTGTGCGGTTCAGTGTAGATTTCCAACCGTTCTAGTTATCACGATAGATAATTTCACGTGTGAATCCCATAACTATCATATTTTTTTTTTTAAAGAGATGCCGTGCGGCGAAGTGGTTAGCGTGTTGCCTACTATGCCAGAGATGCTGGTTAAATTCCCGCCCGAGCTACCTCCGGAATTTTTTGGCCAAGAAAAATTCGTACACGTTCGTATTCGTACTTCGGAATGGGAATAAAAATCTTGGGATCCGTGTCAGTACTCTGTCAGGTATTCTTTAAAGGTTTCTATCTAGGTCGATCGGGTCATTCTTTCTTTGGATTATATTTAAAAACAGGTGATCTTGGTCCTTAGCTGGCTATTTTAAATTGAAACATTTTTGTATTAAATACATGCTACTAATGCTAGCTATAATACTGGGGTCTAATAAGTTTCCGGAATCATTTTTTTTTTAAATAAACGGCTGCATAGATTTTAGTAAAATGCATTTTGATGCCATTTTCACCCATACACTACTTTGAAAACTTGTTCTTTAACGTCCATTTCAGCATTATTTCTTCGATTGTTTGCCCAATCCCTTTTCTTTTGAGGTATTCTTGTTTTCGAAAACAATTTATCACGTGACCGATACGATTCTGAATGCGTCTGCATCAGTAAACCCGCTCGAAAGAAAATTGAATTTAGTTTACGAAAAGAAGAAGAAAAAAAAAAGACTAACAAATGTCACTATATTCGATAACATCCCCGCAATATCAATCCGGGGAAGAAATAGAAACAAGTTTCCCTGTCCCTCCGAGCCGTATATCTGTATATGGAATCGGACCTTCGGTTTTTTGATGCCGAATCGTATATATAGCCGTGCTCGTCTATGCACATGTATATTGGACGAAATAAACCAAATCATCCGATGAAATGCCTTTCTTCGTCTGTTCGGCGCTTCCTCAGCTCATCGCCGCCCTACTTTTCACGCCAGCGCACTCCCGTACGAAATTTCCAATCTGGTCCCATTGTATTTTAGTGTCCGTCCCGATCACAAAAAGGGGGAAGGCCGTAAAAATGGCACCGCACATACATGTCCCCCACATTGATAACGGTTCCGCCTTTTTTTTTTTCCTTCTTCCGCGAGGTGCCCACGCCTGACGTACAAAATGGCATGCTGAGACACAATTTCCATATCTTTCGATGCTTGACGTCCCGCGGTGGCGGGTCCCCCTCCTCCTTTCCACGGCGCTCGGTAGCGTTAAGGTAGCGTAACTTGGGTTCGGATGCAGCTTTCGAGGATCCGACTGATACAACGGTCGAATTTGCCACGCACTTGGTTGTGGGTTGTTGGGCAACGTGCGGCCCCGCTCGATAAACTTTATTTTTTCTTTTGTTTTCGGATCTTTATTGTTCCGATGCATTTCATTGGACAACTTCCGGGTTTTTTTACTGCTTCCTTTTATTGTTGTTCATTTTTTTACCTGATGGGATGGGGTTCCAGCGTGAATAACGATTGAGATAGCAGTGGGCAGTTGTCAGTTTGGTCATTCGAATCTGAGTAGCAGCAGAATAAGTCTATGTCATAATCGGATGTAATCTTTTATTGTCCAGTTCGTGACTGTATCTCGTTGTCTAATTAATCGTTATGAGTTTGCTTCAGTTGCTTGTGAGTTGTGGGTACCCGAGAGGAGCCCAGGGAAATGACTCGCTTCATGCCGTGTAAGTGAGCGCGATTTTCCGCATGCGGAATAATGTCCTTCTCGAATTGCCACGAACTTGTGAACGAGTACGGCGAACTTGGTCGCGGATGCCGCCTTTGCGTTATTATTTTGCCGTGTCGGCTCAGTCGAAATCTCAGGAGTCACATATTCTATATCGATTGTTCTGCGTAAAATGTTTTGTTTATGTTTTGTTCATGTATTGTACATGTACTTAAATGCACCATACTTACATTTAATTGAAATATAATTTTTGATAAAAGGTAATCGGTAACAATTATTAAATACCGTAATTGAATTACCGAAGCAGAATTAGTTATTGAAATACGATTACACTAACATTGAAGCAACGGATTTAACTTTGCTGAAGATTAGTAAGGCGCTTGACGAGAACAAGTTATTTTTAATAATTGTTGTATTTAAATCCGAAATGTAAAGTCATACCCTTTTTGAAGGAAGTTGTTTATTAAACATTCTTTGCGAACAATTTAAAAATCGACCGAAAAGAAGATATAAAAGACTGGCTTTTTAATTTGTTGTTTTTAAATAACGTCACCAAACTTGTGCTACGGCCAAGTCACACCTCAACTTTAATTCGACCGTTTCGACGATGCTTAAGGGTGGGAAGGGGAGGGTTCACGAGGCTTTATATATATATTTTATCGCGGGCGCCATCTCGCGGAGCTTCCTTAGTTTATCCGGGCGCGACGCAGAAAATCACCAAAGTAATTGCATGCAGAAAATTCCCCGACACATTTGGCGCGCCCCCTTAATGCCGCGTGACTTTTGACGCCCGACCGACCGAACGCGCGCCCGCGCACGGACGGACAAAAGTCTCCCCGCGCGCCGCCGAGTCCCATAAAAGTTGTAGCCATTGACCCCTGCTCTGCGGCGACTTAACCTGTGACGTAGGCGAAAGGCTTCGCCTTGGTGACGCTGCTCTCTTGACTCGTTTCTACGTTCGATGGTATAGTGCTCGAACGTGGAACACGGTTGGTTCGCTCCAAGGACTTTGCGAAAAATAGATAGAATGCACGAGGGCTGATTGAAAAGTAAGGATATTTTATCCAATAATATCTGAGGATTCGATTTCTTAACAAAGAAAGAAAAAATAAACACCGACGGAAAATATGAGAAACGGTAACTCGAGTTCAAGTCAATGGTTTCCCAACTTAATAACTTTCGAAAAGATGGAGTTATAAGTTAGTAATCAATTTTCGCAAGTGGAAATGAACTTAGTTGTTTTAAGTCATTATTTTCATGTGTCCGAAAAGCATTAACTCGTGATCGCAATTTGTGCATAGATCAGTTGTTGTAATTTGATCTGGCTCATTAAAAACTAAAGCACTTCATGTGTACCTTAACCTTTCGTCAACGTATTTTTCTTCTCGAATCGCTCATATGGTTATCAGATGCTTTAGTTCATGTTCAAAATAGTATTTTTTCATTTCTGCGTCTTAAAATATCATCGAAAATCAATACACTAAACGAAGTTTGTATCAAACTTTATGTTCATTTATGTAATAGTCAATGAGTTGAATCGCACGTGTTGACGTTTTTCAAGCTCTTGTGGCGTCATCATTTCGAGAGAAATTAAGCTATTATCGATACTTTTCAATCCACCTAAGTAAAAGAACGAATTCCCCTTTGAACTGGAGATGGTGGCGGTGGTGGCGATTTGGGGGGAGGAGGAGTAGTATTCCTCGAAATGTGTAGAAGTTTGGCTCACCTTCTCCCCCCCCCACCCACTCGTCCAAATGCAAAGTGATGTTGACCTGCATAATGGAGTTTTTGTATTCGAGCACTCCCCTCGGAGCCATCGCGCTTTGATTTCAATATTTTTCGAAAACGGGCTTGGATCTTCTCAGCGGAGGCTTCCTTCCGATTTAAGAACCGTTACGTGCATACGGTGCGGTTGGTCCCCTTATCTATCTGGAAGTTCGAAAGAAAGGAAACTGGGTTGGTTTTTTTCGCGTTTACTTTGTGTGACCTGACCGTATTGCGCCCCCATGCTAAACCATTACGTTTTTCCATTTTTCTCAAAAATCTGTGATTGAATCGTTTGATTGAATCACAGATTTTCCTAAATACAAAACGCCGCTAGAAATTAGGAATATTTAGCTTTTTTTTTGCATTTCAGACGGTTTTTTTTAATGTTTTAAAAGATTTATACACTCGCATTATATATGTTTTGTGTTGATAATAGTTACAAACAAATGATAACACTTTTTTTTATTTAACATGCTTGCCTTAATTAAATCATATTTCCGAATATAGTCAATAAATCCGAAATAGTCAATCAGTCCCTGCTAATTTTATTAGTTTTCTTTACATCAATGCTTGCAAAAAAAGGCTCACTTGATTTCGTGGAAGAAATAAATATGGCGCTACGGGTTTTTTTTTAAATCTCTTTTTTATTGTGCCGTTATTATGGTGCTTCAGCGAATGCACAATTATGTTACTTCGCCTTTCTGCAATTGCTTACCATTTCGTAATTCATTTCAGCGAAACAGTTCCAAGAATTATAAAATTACCTTAACTTTTATCTCACCAATAACATATTCTAACTAGCGTTTGGAGTTCGTGTCTAAAATACCGGTTCGGTTCTCAGATATGGTCATTGATTGCGTAATAAGTAGCTGCGGGAAATTGTCACAAATTTCGCACTCGACTAGAGCTATTGAAAATGGCAAGAACTGTTCATATCAACGTAGCATTTCTCATTCTAAACGGGTTCTTTCGCTGAATAGCAGCACAACGTTGAAATTATCTGTCGTTACCTGCTCTGATTTGAAACGAAATACAGTCCTTGAAAATGAACTTTTGTGTTCTTAAACTCAATGGGTAATTCAGTTAATTTTTTTTTATTAATCTTTGAATTTGGGTTTATGCTTCAGTAGAAGAGTAACTTCAAATAAATTAAGAAGATTTTGAAGAGTAACTTAAAATAATCTCAGATTTTGTTTTCTTCAAAATTATTTTATTACATGTCTATTAATTAGGGAAATTATTATCTAGAACTACGCACTGTTACTAATCGTCTCCAATTTCGGTTTCAGTTCTTGCTCAGTCAGACGAGTTTTTAATAGCATAGGAATAAGGTCAACCAATGTTGGATAACAATATTATTTCCTTTGCTGGGCCTTTCGAAATTACAGATTGTCGAAGGGATGACGATTTAATAGATTGACCAAATAAAAACCATGTACCACGACGCGAGTGGGTCTGCATACCGTTAGATGTGGTTGTGTATCCGACGATTCAATCATGGACTCGGGAATTGCTTCCAATGGATACCCATGAATGGTGTTTCGGCCAAGCCCAAATTCAATTACTATCGGATTGTTGCACGTGTTATTTCTCTACCGAGAACGGAATCAGGGAAGGCCGTCACTGCTTCGGTCACCCCGGGCAACTTGGACCGAGTCTCGCCTGCCGAGTACGAATACAGCGTGTCCCAAAAATAATTGACCCCGTATTCGGTAGACAAACTGTGATATGCCGCCCAATACATTTGTACGGAGATAGTGCAAGGTTGTGCCAATGAATGCATCTTCACAATATTTTCTCGTAGAGGCTAGAAGACTTGGGAGTAATTATTTTTCATGACTCGTCGGTGTTGCAACCGATTGCGGTGCGGCGTTTCTGTGCTCGATTGTCGGTTCTGGCTCTCTTGTTTATTCGATCTCGGGGTACTTGTGAAAATGTGATCCTCTCATATTGCTATAGCAACACGAGAGGTTCATAATCTTATGCAGTGATATTCGCTAAAGAGATTAGAAATTAAAAGTAAAATTGTTCATAACTAAATGGTTGCTCATTTTTGTTACCGGTATTTTTTTTTTACTAGTCTAGAAATCTATTATTTTGTTTTAGTCTATGATTTTGCTACTATGGACTAGGATTTGTTTTTACTATACTATTCTTACAATTTCTTACTATTCATTTTTTACTTGTTCTGTTGTAGGATGTCACTTGTGAAGCTCATTGGCTTCGGATGATTCTTGGCTATCTCATTGGCAAGAATAAAGCTTGCATCGGTATCCGCTTTTTTATGTGGCGCTCTGTACGACACTCCGTGCTATTTCACGTGTCCCTCCCGACTTTAGGAATCCCCCAATGTCTTGCTGCGGATCGAATACATCTGGTCTTTGAAGTTTTCATTTTACATCATGTGGAAAAGCTTTTTGCCAGATGTAGGTCCTTAGATAATGGCGGTGGCGGTGTCGAAGGGAGGGGGGGGGTTTAGCGGGGGCTTTGGTTTGGAAGCCTATTTTCCTTGTCGAGGTTCGACCTCACTCGCTTCCGTTTTTGCCTATAGCCCGTCGTCGTCCTGCTCCGCGGCGGTACGATGCTCGAAATGCCTTTATTTATAGTCGCCGGCCATTGACAAGACATTGCTTTTATTGATTCTGGCAAACTAAATTATGGCGGTGAGGTAGTGAGGGGGATACTAGGATTCGCCCTCCAGGATTTATAAATCTCGCAATTCGATCGGCACACGGATTCTCTCCATTAAAAACGGTCAACTACGATGTGTGGTGCCTAATGTCGTTTCAATGTTTCTGCTTTTGTGGCGTGTCTTTTTTATTTTAACCGCGCCCCTTCCCATCTCTTTTCTCAAACCAGAGAACCCTCAGAGTGGTTGGTTCACTAGACCGGAGGCTGCAGTGAAATAAAATTTATCGATTTAAGTTCAGCATTCGGAGAAAATATTTCTGATGGATGTGGGTGGGAGGAGGGGCAGAACGTGAAACCTTCTGTTATATTTTTAAACTTATAATTTCTATTCCTGCGTTTCTATGTGTAAGACTCCCTTCTAACCAAATTCTCAAAATACAGCTAACCATAATACATTATTTCGTTAATTTGCGCTGCTTTCTTACCACGCAAATTAAACCTGATTATGTGGGTGTAGCATGGCTAATTATTGGTTTGTTGAAGCACTCTAGCCAAAACTAATCGCGGCCGATTTTTGTGAATTAATCTCAAAATTACGTTTACAAAATTAAGTGGTAGCATCGCTGCTACAAACAAATAGAAAATATTTTGACTGACGAGTCTGGCTACATATGAACACAAGTACTTATCGCTCAAAAGTAACATATCCTCTTATGACAGCATCCGAGCTTTTTTACCGGAGAACAGGCAGGTTATTTACGTCTCCTAAACATTTTCAATCTATCTCGTGTTTTTTATCTCTCACCCGTCCTGTACGTTATCCATATACTCAAAGTTTTCTCCTGCCGCTAGCGTCTTGCTGAATATCATCCTGAGACCGCGAGTATGCATAATTCTTCATTTTAAATTTCTAATTGCATATGTTTTTGCGGTTGCGATTTGGATATCGAAATTTCCACGGTCTTATCTTTTATCTTTCTGCTTGGTGGCTCAAGGAAACTTTCTGTGTGTATCGTCGCTCAGATTCAGTGTTGGGTACGTTACGTTTGATATGGAGCACTTTCCCGTTCCTCGTTTCTCCCATGTCCATGTCACAAGTCCATTCCTAGTTCCTTCGATTTAAAAATTAATAAAAGGAATTAAGTTCGGTGCAGCAGAGATTTAATTTTTGTACGAAAATTTCAAATTAATTTGGATGATAAACTACCACTCTCACCATGTTGCCCGACTAATTATTTGTGAATTTCAAAAGGTATAAGCCTTTTTAATCGGAGAAGCGAATACTTCGCAGTTCATCGAGCGTGTCGCGATTTTAATTCGTATCTCCTACATCCTTGGACGTTGATTAAAAAAGAAACGAGGACGTTTCACACGGGTCTTTGTAAAAATAGGAACTTGAACGTTCAAAAGTTGTTCAGAAAAGGAACCCTTTCTTTAGAACGATACGTTCCTTTGCCGTTCCTACCCAACACTGCTCAGATGTGAGGAGAAGGCCGAGTAGGCAACGCGCAATAATAATACGAAATGTGGTATCGACTTTGAAAAGGGAAAGAGGCCTAGATATCTGTGCACAGCGTCTGCGCAGCACTATACACGTTCGTACCACGTCGGCTGAGGAAGGACTCGGGTGAAAAATATCCCCGTTTTAGCGGATTCGAGCCAACTATCCTTCCTCCGCGGATCCATCGTCGTTCGCGATCTCTTGTTTAAATGATTGATTAACAAATGCTCGGGTTGTTTTTAAATTTATGATCTTTCGTAACGTCCGCCGCCGCGCCTTTCCTCTCTCATCCGCTGCCGCTACCAACTCGGACGACCAGGAAGAGCTCGGGCATGGCGAACACGTGTAACACAGTGGCGCACTCTGTTCTTGAGAGCCGCTGCTTGGAGAGATGGAATATATATTTTTTACACTCGGTCGTTCGTTCAAGCGAGCGTTGAAGCAGAATCTACCATTCAGAAAATTAGATTCAGATAATGAACGGGATATTCCTGGGTTACCTGGATAACCTACCGGTTTTTGGTTATGCACGCAGAAAGAAAAATCGTCCAAAAATAGAAGTGGACAAGGAAAATAATTAACAAAATTACACTTTAATTTCTATGAATTTATTTTTACACTTGAGTTTCTGGACACCTGTAAAAAATTCGCGCTGCGCGTGTTGATAAGTTGTTCGCAAAATTCGCTCTGTGCGCGCGCGCTTTTCTCTTTCTTTGAGTTTGCAATTTGGAAAAGAAAATCCGCTCTGTGCGCACGCGCATTCATTTGTGTTATTTACTATTTGGTTAAAAAAACTCGCGCTGTGCGTGCGCGCTTTTGATTTTTTTTCTGTCATTTGCACTTTGTGAAAGAAAATTCGCGCTATACATGCATTTACATGTATCTGTTGAGTGTTACTTGTACTATATTGCATTAGATATGATGAATCAATAAAACAAACACTTTTTGGTTTGTAAAATTTTCAAAGCGCGACTTTTTGTTTTTCTTTCGATATATTATTAGTAAAATCTAATTTTACTAGTATTTTTTTTGCTTGTCTCATTTTAATGTTCGTTTTGTTTAAAGCCGGCTCAATATAAAAACGAGTTTTGTAGGCGCGTCTCGGACTGACTGGTACGCAAGCAGTCTCGGAAAGCTGTTGAATAATGGCTTGTTTATCGATGCCAAGACACAATGCTATAAAATTTCGACAAAATAAACCCATTTATCACAAAAACGTGTTACACTTTAAGTATCGAACACGTATTGTTTTAGGCGTCGATGGCAAGCCAGTAACAGCGTCACCAATCTTAGAGAAACCACACACCGTTTACGTGGGTATAAATTATTATCAACTCTTTATCTCAACATTTTAAGTGGTGTTTGTATTTTAATAACGTTTCTGCGACGTACCGTTGCAATTATTCGACTTCTTTTGAAGTAACCAGGAAATATTGAGCGAATATTATTTACAAAATCAATTTACAGATCATTATAATTTTCTTGATTTACTTACGTTTCGCATTTAAATGCTGGAAGCATTTGTAACAAAAAGTTGAACGTTAAACGAAATTGGTAAGCGCCTTGTGGGAATGTCATTTAATTAAACCCTGCCTGTGTTTCTTAAACGTAGAAGGAGCATTTCTGTAAACATAAAATATTGTTTGTACGAGTACGTTTTAATTTCCTTTTTTTTTCCTCCCTCCCAACGTCATCTATGTGTTTATGACAGATAAAGCTGGCAATAAATTGTTAGCAAGACGACAATAAACTAAGCCACTAATAATTTTTAGAGTAGAGAAAACAAAGCATTTTTTTGCTGCTGGTGTTGGCGTTCTGTATCTCCGGTGTAATACGGTTACTTTATTGCATCGCGCGTGCTTTCGCGTTTCTTCCTAATGTTAATTAAACGACGTCGGTTGAAGAATCGATCATGCCTTGTGTTAGTCTACCCTCGCCTCGGACTCGAGGATATACAGGGTGGGCAAAAAAAAAAGGCACCCAAAATTTATCTTAACATATCTTCGCGAAAAGTTAACCGATTTTCTTAAAACTTGGCATGGGTGTTGATCAACTCCTTATTTTCA
>JAUJYS010001419.1:0-17530 GCA_033995665.1 Melogona broelemanni | reverse complement strand
CCAGTTACTAGGAAAGGAACCATTTCCTAGGAAAAGAACCAGTTCCTAGGAAAAGAACCAGTTCCTAGGAAAAGAACCAGTTGCTAGGAAAATAATCAGATGTAGATGTAGGTAACGGCCGTCTAGGCCAGTCGGTAATGCTTCCGACTGCCATTAGGGAGACCAGAGCTTAGGGGTGGATCCTGCAGCCTGGCTATACCAGCTGCCATTCCTTTTCCCTTCTTATATATCTCCATAGAGACACGAGGGTGCAGTAATACTGTAGTGATTAGCACTACGGTGATTTATAATAAAAAAAATGTTTCCAGTTCTTCGGGTTTTCAAACCTGTGTGGCTCCCCAAGTACAAAGTTGACTTGATTGGTGCCACGGGCAACTCGGCAACGGGCTAATAAGAGAGGCAAACTTAATTTTTTTTATAAATAATTATTATTGTGATGTGGGCCCGGAGCTAAGTGTGCATTTTATTATTTATAGCGATATTGTCGAATTTCAATATCATTTCGTACGGTAATTTTTATTTTTATTTTTTTTGGATTACGAGGTACAAGAGAATGCCGCGGGTAATTTATTGCTGACCAACGAAATGTCACGAAAATCGTCAGATGGCGCTCAACACATTGACGCTATAAGTCAATTTCGCCGCATTTGTACACATACCGTGGCTCCGATAATCACTAATCCCGAGGCACTGACGCTTTTACTCTCGAATGTGTCTTAATTGCAACTAGATAATTGTGATTAATCGGAGAGTCACTGTTTCAGCAATTATGGCTATACAAATCATCCCGCTAGTGACAGCGAATTTGTGCGAGTTGCGCGTGGAGCGGATAGCGTGATTTATTTAATCCAATATAACCGATTCTTTAACACTAGGAAAGCCAAGATATTGCTTGTCATCAAATTGTAAGTTTAAACATCGAGATCTCCATCATGTTCAAATAATCGAATATAACAGAACGTGTGCTAGCCGTCTAGCGAATGTATGTGTGTACAATAATAAAATACATGGATGGCATATTTGATAATTCTGAAACAATAATTTATTTTTAAGATTTATTTAATTTTTAATTTTTTTGTTGTTGCTGTTACGTGTTGAGTACTGCGAGGTCGTTGCCGACCCCTTGTGACCACAGGAATATAAGTTTACCAAATGTTATCGATCGAGTCGCACTGCCCCCACAGCTGTTGCAGATTCCATCCCGAGCTCTCCCTAACACCATCCACCGCATTATTTTTTAGGCAGGGTGCGGTTAAATTTAAAGACGATTTCGACAGCAGGCATCAGAAACTTCAGAATTTTTTTTAGAAAATTCATCTAGTTGTAAAAATATGATTCATATGAGCATGACTTTGGCAATTTATGTAACGTGGTCAGATTGCGTATACGATAAAAAAATATGACCTATGTAAAATAAATCCAACATCTGAGCAACTCGTTACAGAGCTTGTCCAAGCTGAAGGGGAAAAAAATAGTGAAACGGAGTGGAATGGCGCGTCAACAAAATGGCTGCCCACCGCTACACCCGGAATGCCATCGACATTGCGCGCGCAATTAAACTGCTCAGCGGTCTATGAAAACGACTAATTACAACGACTGACGAAATAGTTTCTTATTTGTATATACATGCTCGCGCCGAAATATTTCTGGAACTTTCGTCGCCGCACAACACACCAACAACCACCACCGAGCACTTAGTTGGCGACGGATTTATAGGCCTAAACTAATATACGCCGGTTACGGCTCGTAAAAACAAATAGCCGTAGATGATATGGACCGTGCACTTCCGCGCACCGAATATCGCGGAGGAGAGGGCTCAATTTAATTCCAGTGTTAGACTTTTATTTTTAGCAGCGCTGAAAAGCTCCAATGTCGGATATGCCAGTGATATCCATGTGCGCACTCACACTTCCTTTTTTAATGTCTAACATCGTAGAGCTTGTATCTACGGTAGTTTATTATTTTTTAGATTACCAAAATCAACTAAGTTCAAAGTTTTTTTTTCCACCCGCCGTAATCTGCGCTAAAGCGGTACGCCAGAACCATCTACATACTTATGTACAGCGGTTGGACAAAATAATGGAAACAAATCTGATTGTGCACCTTACAGAGAGCCGTTTCAATTATTTTGTCTAACCCCTGTAGATGGTCATGGGAATGCCCACTTCATCATACGCGAACGACGTTAGACGTTAACGACGTCAACAACGTTTAGGAAGTGGCGCTAGGACGGTAGTTTGATCAAACCATTAAGTTCCTCAAAGGTACAACAGTACGAGTCAAACCGCTCAGTCAAATTTATAATATGTGACGACTAGGGCGTCGGCGAGATAAGGCGTCTTTTAATTGAAACAAATAAGGTTATAAACGAGATGTGCTCCCCTGTTAATTTAATTTATTTTGTCGCATTTCACATAGTCAAAGAACAACGATAAACTCAGGACAAACCAGGGCAGACAGACAACCGACCTGGTGAGACTCCAAGCACAAAGCATAAAGATAGATTATTATAATAGAATTATATAATTCTCATTGAATGTGAAATTTAAAATGCCACTTCTCCCCTGTGGGCTTTCTTTTCTATCCGGAAACTGCACCAACAAAAATACACCAACACTAATTTTAGAATATTTAAAAAGAAGTTACCGTATAGCGTGCACAAGTCAGATATAGCGTACACAAGCTCAATGTCGAGAGGCGTAGCAATATATTTCAATACAATCCAGCAAAAGAGGAAAAGCGCTTGAAGTTAATTTTAATTTGTATTATGTGTTTTTGGCTTAGAAACACACTTTCACTTTCGTCCCGATTTCACAGTTATAGTTTCAGGTTTATGTTTTTTTATTTTTTGCCTGCTCATCAAACGCATCTAACGAGACGAGTTGAGCCAGTTTTTCATCGTAAATTACAAATAATCGCTACTCCGCCAAACAAACAAAAAAGTTATTTTAGAAAAACACGACAACATACTATAATTGCTGTTTTCAAAAAGCATTGAGGCATTACGTCTGGCAACAAAAAAATGAGTAAGAAATTTACATGTATGCATGGAAAAGCATGACATACATGTACAAGATTTGAATCGGAAAACAGCCAGCATCTTCAAACAGATACAGCAGCACATCAAGCCTATCGGGATACTCTTTCGAGTCTCGATGAAATAAACCACTTCATCAATCTTATTTCAGCGCGCGGACATTGTTGTTACGCTGCTCTCGAAGTGCTAATACTAGTTCAGCGACTTCGGCCACTCCACAATGGTTTCAGCCATGTCGACCGGAGCGACGAGGGGGTTTTATTGTCGACAATCTGGGCACAGAGTATACACGATCAAGGGCTCCGAAAATCTTTGTCGGATAATTGAATTAATTGTGGCGTAACTTATTCTCTAGGACAGGCGTTTGGTGAAAAGTCGGCGTCAGCTACAAAAATACAGCAATGGTCGAATTCATTGATCCATTTCTTTTGCCGATGACAGATACTCCTCTACTTACTTGGCCGACCTCAGCGAGTTTTCCCAAATGCAATTTCCTAAATCCAGGGCGCTGCCGCCCCCCGATGGGGAAACACTGGCCAGGCTTAGAAGCACAACTAACTCAAGTGTGGCACATTTTGAAACGAAAATTTAAACAAAAATATAAATTAAAAATATAATGTAATGGGGTTTTGAGAATTTAAGGTCATTCTATGGAAAATCCATGTTATTATTATTGAAATTTAGGACAAACCACAAATCTTGAGGTATGAATTATCTCATTGTAGGAATCTCGCAGAGCCATTTTGTCACAGGCAAAAACTACTCATTTCATATTTCATTTTTTATATTCAGTAAATTGAATTTACTGAAAATAAAAAATGAAATGAGTAGTCGGTAAATTCATTGTTGCGGTGTTTATCGGCAAGTCATTGGAAGCGAATTTTTAGAATACCAAGTACGTTTGGTGTGTGACTTCCAAATACGACCGCAACACTGAATTTACCGGCTACATTGTTGCAAAAATGGCGACGCATGATGGAATATGCGGCTTCCACACTCATTCAAATTTGATGCGCCAGTTTCGCGAAAGTAGGGGGAATGACAACGTCGAAAATACTGAATTATAAAATATACAAAAACGAACTCGCATGCATCGCGTTACCGTCTACCGACAAAAGCTGTAGGTTGGCTGCTGTTCGTCGGAATGAATAGAATTCCACACTCACAAACACACATACACAAGTGAAAAGGAGAGCACACACCCGCCATGTAAATTTCACCCCATTCACAGCCTATCCAACCTATGCGATGACCTATCGTCAACGTAGACACAAGGTACGTCAGGGGTTCCAAACCCGTTATCCAATCGCATACCAAAATTCCATGAGTTTAAAATTGGTGTCTAAAATAGATATCACGGTTACTATAATTTCTCGAAAAAAAATACACGATCACTACTAATTTTAATTGTACGCACCGATGGCTCAGTGGGAATTGCAACATCCTACGACGCCGTCGGTCCCGGGTTCGATTCCCGGCGCAGGCTTTCGTTTATTAGTTAGCCAGGGGTAAGGAGTCCAGAGCTTATGGGTGGATCCTGCAGTCTGTCTATTCCAGCTGCCATTCCCAATCCCTACCCTTCCCTGCTCCTCGCATATCTCCATAGAGACACAAGGGTGCAGTAATTCTGTAGTGCACTAGGCACTACGGTGATTTAAAAAAATTGAAAATAAGATATCTTACTTCTTTTTAATTAAATTGTTTATAATTTTTATTTTTTTTATTTACATCATGTTGTAATTTTTTTAATTTGAAGTTTTTATAATTTTAAAATATAATTAACTATTCGTCCGATTTAAAACAAATAGCTATAGATTAAAATTAACATTTCGTAAAACCAAGCTTGGACAGATGGCTCTTGGTCGATGCAGCACATTTGCCCCCCCCCCCCCTTCGACCAAACAAAAATATTGACTCATGATATTTGATATAACTGAAAGCAAATTCTAGAGAGGATTCTTTCGACGATCGGTACTCGACAAAAATGCCCGGTTTTTAAAGGTTTTGCTAAAGGTTGAGCGCATCTGGAATAGTCTAGGGAGACCGGGTTCGCTCAGGCCGAACACAATATTATTCCGCGCGGCTTCCGGCATTGTTTTTGCGCTGGCGGCATTCATGAATGCATGGTCTATAGGCGACAGACCTACATACTGTACATGTACAGACTGTATATGCAGTACTTACATACTGTATATGTGGAGCAGATGGTGGAACCTTTTTTTATATACGACCGGGTCAGATAGCAACGAGAAGAAAAACACATCAGACCGAGAGAGCGTATAAAAAATACACTAGAAATTTCGAGTATGTTATAAGTTGCGGATACTTTTCACGAACCAGGTACGACCCCCATAGGTATAATGCGTAAACAAAACCAGCGATTGCCATACTCGTCAACCACGGAAGGCACTTGGGACAAATCTCCAGGAATTTTCATTTTTTTTTTGTTGCACCAGCTTTGATGCGTAGCGGATTAGGCAGTAAGGAGGTTCCATTACCAAATGATAAAAGATATTTTATGGGATGTTTATGCATGGAATATTTAACCGCCAGAGACCGTAATACCCTCGGTGAAACCCTATCACTTTTCACTCTCGATTTTCCACGCTACAGAAAATCTCTCATGCAAAATGATTCTCGTTAATATGCAAATAAATAAATCGAAATGTATTTCTCCCATTCGCACACAAGCACTTATTTACTGTAATGATATTTATATGAACAAGGTGACTCAACATGGAGAAATACGGTAATCTTCCTCCTAACGTTGGGCTTACAAAATGAAACGTTTCGAAACGTCACAAGAATTTCATGAAGAGAATTATCAACATGAACAATTTTCAGCATTAAACTTGGATTTATTCCTGGCGTTTACCAAACGTAAAGACGATCACACACACGTAGAACGATTGAGTTTCATGCGGAGGTAAAAAAAAGGACACCGGCGTTTCGTCAAGTTTAGTTACCCGTTTAATTTGTACCGGGTAGTTTTTTAAATAAGAAAAGCAATAAAAAAATATGAAAAGCAAATGAAAAAAGAAGAAGAAACGCATTTATCTTTGAATCCCTAGTGCTAAATATACTCGTACTGGCTCGAATTCAGAGAAATTTTTAAATAGGAGGAATTCAGAAAATAAAAGTGATCGAATATCGCTCATGCCGTCAATACAGTCGCGGGTGCTGGGCGCCGCATTCCCCGACAGGATAACGGTAACGTTTTCCTACGCGAGAGCAGAGAACTCGCTTTTACATGAACGTAAAAGTTCAGAGAAGCATGGCAACTAAATGAAATAATGTCGGTTAACCCACACATGCGATTGCAAGGTCTCTATTAGTTATTTACTAACGCTTGTTTCGAATCAGGTTTTTTTAGCACCAATGAAATCGAAATTTCAGATTTTTGAATCAATATTTCAGTATTTCGTTTTAAATTTCTATTAGGGTGTATTATGAAGTACGTGTGGGGTGTAGCAGACTTTTTCGAAGCCCCCCTCCCGTCCAACAAACATTTAAATTATTTTCTATCGGCGTTTTATCAGCTTAACCAGACGTAACGACGGACATAGATAGACTGCTAATTGTTGGCAGTAAAAATCAGAGCACGAGGTTGCGTGCACCGATTCGTTACTCCACATGCGCGCACTGCAAAGTAATTTCGTGGCGCCGACCATCAATTTTAATCATTTGGCCGCCCTCATCGAAACCGGGGCACCAAAAAGGCATGCTCAATTTTAATCGCCACTGTAAAACCCACGGTCATGTCGTACTTTCTATTTTGTGTGCATTCGCAGAAACAATCCAGAATCGCCCGGCCACCGAAGAAGAGACGACGGGGGAGCAGTTAGCACGAGCAACTAGCCAAATCGGCAGCTGGCCGACCAGAGATTAGAACCGAGACCGGGTCAACACCTCGCCGGAAGAGGTCCCTCACCTATACAGTATACAGTCCTGCGCTAGTACTGCGGTCGGGGAGAGAGCAGGCCCTCCCTTTGGGCAACGTTGACCATCGGCGCACGCTTTCCTCAACCTTCGGCACGGAGCCGTCATCGCTGAGCTCTAGCCATCGGCCAGCCGCCAACCATGCAATTATCCGCAATCAACGTTGACGGCTGACGGCACAATACTCTCGTCCGCGCCGCTTGCTGCGCCACGAACTACCGACTGACAACGCACCACTCATCATCATCATCACAAGCCCGGGTTATTCGGCAAACCTCGTAAGTTACACGTAGACCAAACACCCACCAGACGCACGAGTTTCTGGCACCACCGAAAATTTAATCACAACCCCGCAGTTCCGCGTGCAGCAATCGTGAAAGGTTTTTCTCTCCTTTTCTCGCGCGGGTTCGAGAAAATAACGCGGGACAGATCGAACGTGGGAGCGAGTTTTATTAGCGGACGGGTGCGTTGTGCCACGAAAAATCGACCGCAGGAAGAACACAAGTAAGCAACCGCCCCTATTGGGAATTAGTGTGGTATATAGCCGGCAGACGGGTATGTAGTTTATAGGGTAGTCTATTTGTAGATGTAGGCTATGTTCGTACGCAAAGGCAACCTCAAAGTGAATATGTCATAAGGCGAGCCGGATAAGTACAAAGAAGCGCACCATCAAATGTTAGGTGGCGTATTAACTTTTTAAAAGGATTTTAGAAGAAGTCCTTAACTGGTCTTAAACCTTTCTTCCATTAAGAATTTTTTTAAATTTTTTGCTCGCTCTTTTTTAACATGACGATTTGCAGATAAATCTCAAAAATGCAGTTGGCCGAAGCTGGCCACTGTCCACTGAGGCCATATTTACTTTGATGTTGTCATTAGGGTACAGTGCCATCAATGCAGGACTAACAATGCACCGCAAGGCACAGGCTTCTAATAAAATAACTAATCAACCAAATATTAGTAGTACGTAGGATGACAATAGCGGTTAGTATTTTTGCTTTGTGGAGGTTAGCATGGCTAGCATTGTAACCGTGTGTACATAGTGTACATTTACTTGTATTGTTGGTACTGTGTGGATTAGAATAGATCATCTTTGCTGACCAGTTCCATCTGCCAATAGGTCTCCGGAAAATAGGATTGTTGGTCAACCAAAACCGACCTTCACGGATTCCACAATGACGATAAACGATATATCGTCCTGAAAAATATTGGTAAAATCCGCCTGTGACCCAAATCGAAACAGTCAAGATTTCCGGGATTTTCTTCAATAATTTATTTAAATCATAAAGATAAGAAAGATCAACATAAATACAAGAAGGGTCTAGATCAAGCATAAACACAAGAAAGGTCTTGAACACAATAAGGATCTAGATAATATTTTGTTATATCATAAATACACTGTAGTTCGGCACTCTGACAACGCTCACGCCGTTAAACCTTCCTCGTCCTTCATTAAACGTTCCTGGTCCTTGGGTTACGTGGGAAGAAGGTAGCTGAATAAACGCATTTATTTATTCAGTATAGACCAGCGTGGACAGCTCTATTTCCCAAGTTAGTAAACATCTAGTTCATCCAAATCATTTCCGGATTAACATTTTCTTTAAGCCGACCCTTTTTACACAAACTTCTGGCCAAACAACGTATTACGCAGCAATTGGTATCGTATTACGCAGCAAAGCTGTCGAGTGGTGTAATGGTATGCGTGTCCGCTTACTACACCCGTGATCGCGGGTTCAATTCCCGGCCGAGACCTCCGGAATTTTTCGGGCGAGAGAAATTCGTGGGCACGCCTTCCTTCGGAATGGAAGTAAAGCCGTGAGACCCGTGCCTGTACGTTATCAGATACACGTTAAAGATCCCTACCTAGGCCAGAAGCCTAGACTAGGCCAAATTACCATGTCGCCCCCTGGGGGGGCTTTGAGAGGAACACTTTGGTAAGCCTCCTTAACAAACATTACAAAAAAAAATAAAGGTTTCTAGTACTTCTGATTTATCATCAATTTTTTTATGTCGTAGTTTCGTTACTAGAACCGGGAACATTGCAAGGCAAATCACCTCCACTTCCATGGCATCCGTAAAGTAAGTATTGGCATAGAGCGAGCCCAGAATCATGCCAAATCCTTCGTTGACAATGGCCACGCACTCCTTCCACCGACTGAAGTAGGTCCGAGTCGAATCGTTCGGATCGGGTACATTGCGCCGAAACTCCGAGTACAGCCGGCTGAAACGCTGGTTCAGGTGCGGCATGTATTTCAGCACGAAACGCCAGATCAAATAGTTGGCTGTCACTCTGCGTAGCATCAATGGCGCGTGTATTCGATTGGATATGTAACAAAAGGTCAATGAGTAATATTCAGGTTTCACAAATTGAGATTTCTATAAAATAAATTCTCAACAATATTTTCAATCTACTTAATCATTAAAGTTCATCGTTGTTATTTATTTAATATATTTGCATTTCCATTTGTAAACATATTCAATAATATTGGAATCAATTTTGTTTAAAAGTTATGTTTACCGCTTAGGCGTTCCTTCCAGCAAAGAAACAAGGCCCATCAGATAAGCTTTGTGATGCATGATGATCGGCAAATTGGGGACATCAAAGTCAAAGTCCAAGTTGGTAAACACATAATCCAGCAGGTAGTTCCAGTCGATCTGTGAGTTAGCGCGAAAGAGAGAGAATCGAAAAATATTGACAAAATATTGATAAAGTTGGAAACTGGTTCAAGGTTGTTTTTTTATTTTTTTTTTATTTCAATCAAAGTCAGTTCGAATTCCATTACTGAGAGAGAGAGAGAGAGAGCCAGCCTTGGACGAGGGCTTTCTTTCCTCAAGGCTCCAAGATTATTTGCCAAGATAGGCGTCATCTCCCGAATAAATCGCCATTGCTTAAGACATACGCCAACCGTCTTTTTACATCAGCAATTCATCCAACACTCGTTTTTTACGTACATTCCGAGTGAGCCCCGCGTCGCCGGATGCTGCTACTTGGATGATCCGAATCCCGATGGTTCCATCATTTCCGGCAACGTACGCGTGGCTCGTTTTCGCGTCTGGCGCCAATAACGACCGATATGCCAAACACGCGCGCGCGCGGGTGCGAGCGGACGGAAGCTTTCGCTTTTCCACGCAGTATGCACGTATGTGTACCAACCACCCCAGCGTTTCACCATCAAACTCCCATCGCGTTTGTAGGCAGGCCGGTCGGCTGGCGGAATTGGCCCCCAGGCACTCCTCAATCTCTCGTCAGTCTACGCAAGAAACGCCGAACTACGTTCGCGCCCAACCACTGTTCTGTTTGACTGAAGCGTTTGGGCTCGGCGACAAATTTTGAAACGGGCATAGGATTTCTTTTTAAAAAATGTAATAGGTTTTTTAGATAATGTTGATGGCGGTGCGGTCGTTCGTTCATTAGATAATGTTGTATAGCAATGTTTTTTAATCCTTTCTTTCAGAGAAAATCCTTTTTAATCCGTTGAAATTGGATTTTGTCATTAAAGCCTGGGATAAATTTGCGTTTGTAGTTTGACAACGTACAAGTATGCACGCAATTCCAAAGAATTAAAAAAATATTTTCTCCATTTGTAGGCAAATAAGATTTAGCTCCCATTATTTTTCCGGATGTTATATGAAATTGATTTCTGTGATGTCATTACATTCGTATTTAAAACAAAAAAGCATACAGGAAAAAAATGAAATATATTGAAGAAATACATGTAAAATATATATCTGCTTCGCTGAACTGCAACCCTTGGTTACAGATATCTCCGCTATAGAGACATGACTCAATGAACATCTTTGAGCAAAGGCCACCAGAGAGCAGCACACGCTTAAATAGTACCTTTATCCCCGGCCGCTTCTCACGCGATGCTTTCCAACGATACTCGCTCGATAGATGAATGGAGAACGATGGATTTAATTTTCATGGGAACCGCTGTTCAATGAAGCTTGGCTTAGTACAACACGAAAAGTATCCGAACATACCGAACATGCAAAATTCTAGAAACTTGCGTGTGCTTTCATACATTCTGTTAGTGCTTACCTACGATATAGTCGAGTATAATTTGTATCCGTATTGGGATATAGTTTTGAAAAAAATAATCGATTAATCGCGCATGCGCAATAATAAAAGTGCTCGAGTGTCCCCTCTAACGTCTTAGTCATGGTGACGTTTCCTGCTTATGACAGCACCACCTCAGCGTACATCTCTTACTTTATTTGCCCGTTTCTCATTGCTAGAAGACTTTAACCACCACTTCGGCTGGCACAGAAACAGGTGTTTTTAATCGCCTGAAGAGTCATTATAACTTCCTTAAATGATGGCGGAATTTTTATACAAATATGCGATCTCGAAACTTCAAGAAAGAAGAAGGAATTGAATAAAATCTATATTGACCGGATCCCCGCCAACAGATTCTCCAAGCAACTAATCGCGAAGTCAGCATTGCACGAACATACTCGTAAATGGTCTAAAACTTCATTTACTTTTTCATAATTTATTTTACGACTTCCTCGCTGGTGTGTTAGTGAAACATTCTACGGTGGGCTATTACTTGCGCAAACAAAATTCTTTTAAAGGCGAACGGCTAATAAAAATAATGTGGCTCTCCCTCTGTCTCATGCACGAGTATATCGGTGACTATCGCTGCAACCGAAATAAATCTCCATTTCTTTTTATATGAATTTTTTACTGTTCTCTATATTTTTTCCGTCTCCAAGTTCCCCACATTCGCTAGCTCATTGCAATGAATCATTCCGACATATCCGGGGAGAGTTCGCGCGGTCCACCGACTTCAGGCTTATCCGCTTAAATATTTTTTGAATCAGTCTCAGCGATCAATATGTTATTTCAAAAGATTTCACAATTTTTTAAACCACGGAAACCACTCTGTCACATCACACAATATTGGGCATGACGTGTTGCCTATCGAAGCCAGTGATCTAGCTTTACATTTCTTTGTTTATACGGGCGCAATATTGGCATAGACGGTCGTCTGTAAAGATGCGGGCACATTTAGTAATGTCAACTTTAGCGGGCATTCCAATTTGCTTCTCGCGTGAGGCCATCTCATTGCGTGCCCGGGGTGGAGAAAAAAATGGGGCAATGAAGGTGAATTGTTCATATGAAATGGGGAGAGACTGTAGAGGAAAATACGCATGGATCGCAACATCAACATGGAACTATCCAGCTAGCCTTCGTCAACAAACAAGGCGAGATCTCTTCGCTCACAAAGAATGCGTTCAATTTCAGGTTCTTTCTCCTTTTGCAGTGAGCTTTGGCCGGACAGAAAGTCAGCAAATACCGATCGCAGTTCAGAAGCTTCACGTTTATTTAGTCGATGCTATTTGGTAAATTTTTATTGCAAAAATGCGACGTCACAAAATAATTATATTGAACCATTTGCGTAATGCGATACGCAAAGCGGGGATACATTCATAATTCTACACGTATACGTCTCGCGAGTAGGACGCCTGAATCTTTAGATTCATAGTTGAAAGAAATATTTGGAAACATCATAGCGGTATTTTCCTGTCGCTTGTATATCTCTCGCAACAGGTACTCTGCATATTGAAGTGAAGGAGCTACGAGTAAGCACTTCTCAAACTCTTTGGAAAGGGGATCGTGAGAGCTTCTGGGGTCCCGAGCTTATATCTGCACGATAGGGCGATATACTCTTGAGTATGAAGCTAGGAACAAAATAATTTCGTTTCTAGACAGCGAATAGGGTGAGAGACGCGCTCATTTTTTTTTTCGCACAGCGAGAAGATGCGAGCCTCTCTCATTCCACGTAAGCTTTTTCCCCACCCCTATCCATCCCTCAACAACCCCTTAGTGCGGTTCTATGCCATGCCCGGAAGAAGATGGCGGAGTTTCATTCGCATCCATCGAAACCCGTTTTTGCCTTCGATGCCGCCCGCATTGCCTATCGATTCTGTGAATTGTGATCGCCTCAACATAAGGTTCGGGGCTATGTGTCATCGTTGACCAGTGCCATCGACAATTATATCGATAAATCGATATAAATGAAATATAGGGGAGGGGCGTACGTGCTAGTGTGATAGCTAAGTTTGTCGTTTGATAAAAAAACATCGATGTGCATTGAGTGGGATTAGATGTATCGGCTTAAAATTTTCGATGTTCACTAGACTCCGGCGTTCTAAAAAAATATATATATATTTGCCATTAAAAATTAGTTTCGAGAAAATATTGATTACTGTTGAGTTAGATTTTAAAGACTTCGCTTCCCGTATTAAAATAATGACAAACATCACTATTATGACGAAACATTTAAGTAACGTCATCAAGATGCCATTGATACAGGCGAGAGAGTCCATTAGCGAAAACCATTAGCAACAAAATTAACGTTGACAGCGGGGTCGTTACAATATGGCTCAAATAGATATCGAGTTTGCACATCGTGAGCACTTTTGGCAAGTGGACGAGCAGCGATGATGTGGTTACACCTCCGCATGACGTCATCATTCTTGGTGGCGAACCGAGAAGGTAGATAAGACGGTGTGCTCTCGAGGGCATCCTCTCTCTTTCTGTGGTCGGATCGAACAAATGTCTGAGACGAGAGAGTGAGGCGACTGATAACCCCTCGCCAACACCCCCACCCCCCTCAGACATCACTATTCCTTCCCCTACCGCTCAGTTTATTGCTCTCGTGGTGGCTAGGCCAACTTTTAAGAAGAAAATTCAACAAGGGCGCTTGCCCAAGACAATATGGAATAATCGTTAAAAGAGAATGAAGGTGACCAATTTTAATTTTAATTTTAGGTTTTTTATCTTCATTACTTTTAATTTCAAAATTTAATTTTAAATTAATTAGCTTCAAGTATTCAAATATCGATAATTTAAAAATCGATAATAGATGCACAAATAGCAGCGATCAAGTTGAACTTACAAACGCGAGAAGTGGGATTTTTGCATTTGAACTAAACATTTCCAAGAATATTCTTTAATTGATTTAGCTCTTATACAAAAATAAATCAAAGAAAGAATTCATATTTTACTGCCGGATTGTTTAAACTTCGCTTATTTATTTTCATGCTGGTTTACGAAAATTCAATGAACTTCACGAAAACGAAGGCAATATATTGGACTGGAATCCACATTTATTCCTTGCCCAGGGCACATTTTATTTTTTTTTTCCTTTAAGAAAGCGCTTGCAGCGCACGAGTGATATGAGAGCATCTATCCAAGAGGATAGGAGCAGGAACGGGAAGTGAGCAATAAATTGTTGACGAAATCACAGGAGCGCCGCGGGAACCAAGCAAATGGGTGAGGGAGGAAAACGGGTGGTGAAGGTTCCAGAAGGTGGAATATAGGTGGCGCCCCCTGAGTGCAATTATTGTAAGCGATCGACGGACGTGGGTGGTATGGTCTGCGGGGGAGACGGGAGGCGAATGATAAAAAGAAGAAAAAATATATCGCGATTCGTGTTTTTGGTGTTTAGCCAACAAAATCGATCCACTATAGTGGCGGGTGGCATTTCGATCTCTGTTGGTGGTAAAGTTGTCAGTGATATTCCCCAGCGTCTCGTTTTTGATGAGCTTTATGGAGTATTTTCGCACGTGTGACTTTTATTTTTTTCTTATTCTGGAGATGTTTTCTATATCAAGTTGTGAGAACGAAAATGGCGATTTATGTTCGCGAGGCAAAGTTTTGAATGGTCCCTAAGGACTTGTGGCGCGATGCTACAGTATGTTTTGCGATTTTGAGATTTCTCAGCACCTTTTTTTTCCGGCAAATTCTGATTTATGAAGCGGCCTACTACCTGTATCATAGGCCCAATTGCCATAAAATAAATTCACATCGCTATGCACGCGGCGGTAAATCATTGGTTTATGGTAGCATAACTATCAGACTGAAGATAAATAACGTCATTACGTCTGAAATTATTACCGGTGAGAAATATAGACTCTCAACACAAAATGCAAATTATGTTTAAGGTCAAATTCGTATAGACTGGCATAAGAAACTTTTAGATCTAAAATCAAAGTAAGAACTGACACTTGCATGAATAATACCAATATGTCTCAGTTGTTATTTTTTTTTAAAGTTTAATACAGGAATCAAACTCAACGTAAGATTGTACAGAATGACTCATATAAACCTATTCGCTGGTGCAATACAAATTTTAAGCAAGTCGAAGGTTGAGGGGAGAAACCAAAGAAAAACTAGCCAGTTGTTGTAATAATTATTAATACAATTGCCAAATTTAAAATATTATATCATGGCAACTAAGGGTCTCATGAGAGCATAATCGTACGTTGGAACGCACTGAGCTCACTTATTCTCCAATTCTTAGGACGCCATCTGGCAAACTGAGAGCAAATCACCATTTGCAAACTTGAAATGGGAAAATAAATGAATTTAGGATCACTGCCGACGTTCAGTGGTGAAGGCCTCATTTGTTCCTCAAACACACTCGAGAAATTCGTCACTAATGAAGCGTGAGCCATACGCGCGCTCGTTTACAAAAGAGTCTCAAGATGTTGCAGCTCCGGCTGATTGTCGCCAGCCGTACAATAGGGAACTGCAACTCATACGGCCCGGCAGGCCGCACCGCAGAGTTGCGCCGAAGAATTAGACTATGTGAGTGGGAACCACCGCCACCCCTGTTGGCCGCCTGGGCCAAGAGATAATGAGTGCATGAATGCATCATAGGCGAAAGCGCCCCCAACCCGCCGAAGCGTGCCTAATGAGTTGGGCGCGAGCTGGCCGTTTTGCCGGCAGCTGTAAGAGATCTGCAGCGTGCGAGCAATCGAGTGGATCAGTCGCTCTTCGTAATGGGTTCGACGCGAGAATCGCAACACCGGGGCGACATTTGGTTCTAATACGTTGAACGATTGATAAGCCCCCACAGCTTGCATTGCGC
This sequence comes from Melogona broelemanni, assembly GCA_033995665.1. NCBI lineage: Eukaryota > Metazoa > Arthropoda > Diplopoda > Chordeumatida > Chordeumatidae > Melogona > Melogona broelemanni. The sequence goes on along the minus strand of JAUJYS010001419.1, from coordinate 1,672 downwards.
CACCGTGTGAGCCGTCGGCACAAAATAATTTGATGACATCGCGATGCGAACGGCAATTCAAAATAAACGGTATTGGTGCTTCCAATAATCACTGGAGGGTCGGCCGTCTCAGCCTTTGGTTTGAGATCAATACCCGCGAGCTGCACTTAACATTTGCGTACTGTGCTGACTATAATCCGGTATACGAACGCTTGGTTTTTTTTTCATTCACCGTAGCGCCTAGTGCAATACAGGAATACTGCACCCTCGTGTCTCTTTGGAGATATGTGAGGGGCAGGGAAGGGAAGGGAACTCTTGTGTTTTTTAGAACTTGGGAGGCGCATGCCGAGATGAAAGTAAAGTAAATAACAAACACACTTTTATTTATTTAACTGCCGCATCAGGCATTTGAATAAATAAAAGTTGTTATTTACTTTAGAGAGGGAAAATATTAATATTTCCTTGCGAAGCTTAGCTGTTCGGAAATTCGGATTAAATAATATGAGCGTACAGTTATTGTATTTACCAGGGCAATGTGTCACACGGTCTGTAAACGGCTGACACGATTTACTTTTTTTTTTTTTTCACAATCGCTGAAATAAATATCACTACACCAGATTATGTAATTTATGTACCCTTCGTAGTTCTTTGACACTGTCCGAGGGGCATAGTTACGCCAGTATCCAGGGATCGAATAAATTAGAGCCCGCGCTGGGAATCGAACCAGTGACCGTCGCACATCAGTCGGTCGCTTCACTGTCTAGACTACGACGTACGGAAATTACTTATTTATCCGAAATGTACTTCTCTTGCTGTTCATTGATATGGGCGATAACTCGTCTTTTAATATTAACTTTTCGGTGCTTCTATAATATACAACGATAAATTGTCTTGAGTTCATTTAAAACCATTTTTCATACGCTCGCCCTTGGTAAACGAATGATAACGTTTCCGGAGGGAAAACTATTGACGCGTTTTGCACAATTCGCCAAATAATACTTGTTGGTGCAGCCACAAATCCCTGCAGCGCGCTGCCCATAGATCACGCATTCGATTATCACAGCGCTCGTAAATTACGAAAAAGATTCCCTTGAACATCGAAACGCTAACTCCTGTTCTACTGATACGAACCACTGTTGCACCAGGGGAAAAAATAATATCTACCTAAGACCCCGTGTCCACATATGCGGGCATGGAATATTGACGAGGTCGTAATTGTATTTCGATAACGCTGCAGCATGCAAACTTATTCTACGGAATCTATTAATAGTTCAGTACTTCAGTACAGCGACGAATTAAAAAAATGATAGTTTAGTTTTTATAAAATTTTTATCTATATTTATGCACTACACATGGTATAAGTTAATTCCTTTATTCCATATATATAATTTAAATTATTAATGCCTACTGACAAGTTCGGAAGTATTTTGTATCGTCATTAAACTTTGTTTAGTCTAATAGAATCACACTTTCGGATTTATTTTTTTCGCTTGATAGACAGGTTACGTTGAGTTTTCAAAACAGAAAACTGATATTTCTCTTAGGGATAATTTATGTGAAATATGCACTCATTTATTTCTAATGGAGTTATGTTGATTTTTTTTTATTTTTTTTATTTTTTTTTTATTTTTTATTTTTTTTTTAAGTCACCGTAGCGCCTAGTGCACCACAGGACTACTGCACCCTCGTGTCT
>JAUJYS010001418.1:0-17535 GCA_033995665.1 Melogona broelemanni | reverse complement strand
CCCCTGAGCTTCCATTAGGGAGTCCAGAGCTTAGGGGTGGATCCTGCAGCCTGGCTATTCCAGCTGCCATCCCCCTTTCCTTCCCTGCCCCTCACATATCTCCACAGACACGAGGGTGCAGTAATCCTGTAGTGCGCTAGGCGCTACGGTGACTTAATAAAAAAAAAGAGTGTCTTAAGTTTTAATTATTTGAATGCTTTTTTTATTGATACCATCGAGCATGTTTAAAATTTTACCGTTACAAAACTGTCACGCATTTTTACAATGCTCCACCCCATAAACAATTGTAGAGAAATACATAATTCTACGTCGGAACCTCGAACGTCGGACCTATGTTGATACCCATTTTGTGCTTTCTACGATGTGGTGTCCAGATTCTCACCTGGGGTTTCACCACGTTCATGGCGCCGGCCATCAAGGAAAAGGTCCACAATCTGGTTGGCCTGGAGTACCTCTACTCTGTCCTAGACATGAGCCAGCTGCAGGTGCCCACCTTCATCCGCGAGTACGACATGACGGTAAGTGGAAATTCGAAATTAAGTATTGATAAAATGCCGCCGATGTAAAGATGAGAAGATATGGAAACCTCCGTTCATTTTTCTAATATATAGGTTAAATGTTTACACGACACAGCAGCAATAAATTTACTTACAACCTTCATGTATCCAAACGTGCAGCACAATTAAAAAAATTATAAAAACAATAATAATAAAATATTAAAATAAATAATTCATAGAGGCAGAGGATGGCCGTTGGTTGGCTTGAAATTGATCAAATTAAAAGTACTAGTCTTAAATTTTAATAAATTTGACATAAAATTAAAAAAACAAGCATACTGCGGATGTATAAAGCCTATTTTCTAACATATTACTGGCTCGATGACGACGCAACATTGCAAAAATATATTTTCCCACAACCCTCATGTTCTCGATTAAGCAACATAACTAAAAAATATAACTCTAGGTTGTGGCGCTAGAAGAAATTATAGTTTCTTCTCAAATCATATACTGTTTGATGAATTTGGAAATTAGAACGAGTTTACAATGATTATAACTGTTTTACATAAACAAAATACCCAAATTTTATTTTGAACAAGGGATCTCTTGGCTGCTTATGTTTACCAGGATATTGTTTGAATTAGCCAATAGTTATCCTATTTAGGATTATTGTTCTTCCTAATGGCTGTTAATGAGGCAGTGTTGCTAGACATTATTTCTCACAAAGGTGCGTCAGCACGCCGAAACAGATCTCATGATAAATAAATATTTAACTAATTACGAAAACTAGCTTAATAGAGTGTGAAAGTAAAACACCTTTTATCGTGTAACTGACGGATAAAAAGTGTTTTACCATCACACTCTATTCAACTAGTTCTCGTATTTAGTTAAATATTTATTTATATTCTCTCTCACTTTTTAGATCAACGGGATCGGGTATTACGAGCCCACATCCGAAGCCGAGGAACTGTGAAGTCGGTAACTGAACCCGGGGGAGAAAAAAAATAAACTGGACCGGTTTTTTTTTCCCACCGAAGGATCCCCAGTGCCATTGCAGTAAGAGACACAGAGAGCGAATCATTCTTCTAGTAGGTTCCTCATTTATCCCCTTCGAAACAGAACACTAGAACTGTAGAAACAATTTTCTGGCGAAAAAGAAAAATCATCAACCTACATATGTATATGCAAAAAACGGTACCGTGTAAATAGTTATACATAGCGAAAGAAAATAACAAAAAAACAAAACAAAAATACCCCCTCCAACAATAAATAAAATATATTACCTTATTATAACGTGTGGGGTGAGGATTATAGGTGAACATCCCTCTGTTAAATCGTGCTAGTCGAATTCCGCGGTTTGTGGCTCACCTTTGACCTCTCCCTTTCACAGTCCCTTTTAAATCTCCTTAGGTCAATTATCCCCGCTCTTAACCTATCTGCATCTCACCCCTCACCCCTGAACTCTAAAAATCATCTGCTTGAACGTATGTAGCAGGTTTCCTACAAAATTGTGGTTTTGACTTTTAACCTCTTAATCAAAGTAGCCTCCCCAAAATTCCGCATCCTCTGGTGTGTAGTTGTGAAATTTATTTGATCCCTTCATCCATATTGCTCAGAAAAAATAATCTGATTTGTCACCGGTGAATCTAGTGGCAGGTTCTCGGACTTTTTGGGTGTTCTTGTTTTAATTTGTCGTAAGGATTCGTGCATTGTCTCTAAAATTGCGTGCCTATCCCTTCAGCAAAATTAAAAATAATCGAAGTTTGACTAACTACCGTTAGAATCGCTTATGGGGCCACGTCAGATTTTCTCCGCGGAACTACCAGATCACCTTCTCTTAAATTCCCTATAAAGTCGCGAAGATAAATAAGGAGAAATAGTCGTTCGTTTTTTTTTTTTTTTTTTTTTCAGCACTAATGTCGGATTGTTCGAACCTTCGTTCAATCTGACAAAACCGCCAAATTTTTTTAAGTAATCCGTGGCATTATTATTCAATTCTAAATGTGAAAAATGCTGCTAAGTTAGATTTCTGGTGAAAATACTTCTAGTTGCGTTTGGGAGAACTTCGTCGATTAATTTTTTTTCCAGCGATCCCGGGTATTATAATTTGTTTTTATCAGTAGATAGATAGATTTTTTTAATCAGTTTATTTAAAGTTGTGCGTCGAGTTTTTGTTTTTTATAATATTTGTGTCCTATTATTGGCCAGCCAATCATCATTTAATGAATAATTTCTTTGTGTTTGTTGTGTCCATTTTTGTGCAACATCCTGGTGTTTTCGCGGTCATAGCAGTGGCGGTGCGTCAGGCGATGTAGGTGAAGCTCTGCATCAATTCCCTGAAAAATATGTTCTATATTTGCTGGGAATTCAATGCTAACCTTTTGCAGCCGCCACATGCATGCCAACTTCCCTCTCTCCCTTTCCCCTCCCTTAAACTGTTAGAACTAGAAATAAGGTTCTCAAATGATGAATATAAATGTTTGGGGGAAATATTTCTATGTGACGATTAATTTTGTCACCCTATACAGTACCGTACGTTAATCTAGAACTAGTATTTATATTTTGTATCGTGAGACTATTGGGCTAGTGGGGGGTTGTTTCTTTAGTGGATGTGTATTTTACGAGAAAAATGGCTCACAGAGTTTACTTGTTATATGGGCCTACGTTTGAGAAACACTGTTCATTTTTTTATATAAAAAAAGGAAAATTATGATTGATTGATTAAAATTCTTTCGCTGGAGTTTATTTGTCTTGAGCGATCTAAATTGCAACAAATTCGGATAACTGGTGGTAATATGCGATTGTGTAAGGGGGTTATAGTTTTGGAGAGCCAGATTTCAAAGACTTCTTAGGTTAGTTGAATGTTGCAAAGCTGTTGTACAGTGTAGCAGGGATGACTTAATCATTGAATGCGCCAATTCAAAAAGGCATGCAAATTTTCTTTTCCACATTCAGGAAATTATAAATTGGGGAAACAGTATCGTTGGTTTAAGATTTTTTGTCTCCCTTGAAGAAATAGTTATTTGGGTTCTTGTTAAAGGAAATAATCAGAAGTTTGTTAGACAAGCCTGAAAATGAGAGCATATTGAGTAACTATTGCATCTTAACAGTTTATGTTTCAACATTTGTGGATGGGGGTTTTATACATCCAAGTGTGGTTGTGCATTCGTTACCATATTCTGACATTTAATATCCCGTTGGTGTTCCAGGTTATTGTCCAGTTTTAAGAATTCGTGATTCGACAATTTAAAAAAAAAAATCGTGTATTTTAAAATGTTGATATAGCGGAGAGGACATGTAGAATAAGATTTTAGCCATCACGCATATTACAGTATATAAATATCAATATCTCTTAGCTCGAACAAGTGGTAGTATTTTGAACATGAACAATTCGCAAATGTCAAACCTGGATAAGTAATAGGTGTCTGAAATAAGTTTGAATTTGTTTAACGAAATGTTTATTTATGCTGTTATCGAATGAAGAAAGATTTGAAAAGGTATGGGCGCTCTAAACTACAAAAGATGTATAACTTGGCGGCTGGTCATGAGTATGGTATGTGGGTCATGCGAGCCATCCAAGATATAAGATTATTGTGGCATTGTTTTTTTTATTTATTATTTCAGATAATGTGATGGTGTAGAGGGAATTGGGATTTTTATTCAGTCAAAATTTTGTATCACTTTTTACATTTTTATGCCTAGCTCCATTCGCTGCAATTGACCAGCCGCCACCTATTTAACAGCTGGCAATAGACGTCACCTAGCACAACAACGGGAAGAATAAATTATGTAAGTTGCCGTTATAATGCATTTTCTACTTCCCAGGAAGTCTCATTCCAAATCAAGGAGAGGGTATCCATTTGGCATAGTTACACCAAGTTTCCCGCTAGAGGCGCTTTGTTCGTCAGGGATATTGCGTTTAATGGTAAAAGTCGTTCACCTGGTAAGCTTCGACCCCATAGTCGCTAAAGTGAAAAACCAATGACATATGACATATTAAAGTGAATGAAAATGTGTACGAAACAAAAAAGATTACATGTTTCACGTGTCGGTGGCGGTCATTTTGTTTGGTGACGTCACGATTTGCTCGTTTCTGATTGGCGGACATGTGTTTAAGAGACTCCTGGACATTTTTCTGGAAAAAATGTCACGGCACATAGTGAAGAAAGTGAACACTAGATGGCGCAGGTGTCACCAGCAGTCAATTTTAAGGGAAAACAGGCACTATCGATAGCCACAATTTATTTATTTCAAATATATTGAATTTGGAGAACATCTTATTTAAGTAAAATGGAAATTTATTATTCCTTTTAATGGATCAATTTGTGTTACTGTAAACAAGAGCATAACCATGATTTTTTTTCATACTCACCCATAGAAAACCCATAGAAACCAAAGGTAATTTTGGACGTAAAAATTAAGTTGTAATGCCCTGCTTTCCCTTAAGAGAAACTGCTGATGCGACGTGCGCCATCTAGTGCCCAGTTTCCCGGATTTTTTGTCTGTGAATCTATTGACCCAGTGTAGTGGGGCGACGAGGGTCTGTTCAGTTGTTGGTCTTCCCCACAAAAACACATACAAAAAATCGTTAGTAATGTTGCAGGTAATAATATATTATAATCTTAGTTCTGTTGCGATACTTTTTGTGTAGTGCTATAGCGAGACAATGTACTTAGTTGTAAATGCATAGTATGGCAAACGTGATATATTTTTTAAAAAGTGAGTACGAAGCAGAAAATCGAGAATGAAGCGAAATAAAAATGGTAATCCGAATTAATCAGTTTCATCTATCTTGTGTGAAATGTCTGTCGATTTAGTGAAATGGGCGTGTTAAATTAATGTGGAAAATGAAAGATTGTAAATATATATAAATTAGATTTCGTGGCATGTATTTTGATTGTTTTCTCCCAAACTTTTTGAGTTCCCTTTTAACCAACTTTTACCCGTATTAGAGAGCTGTAATTTTGTGGCTAGCTCAGTCTCACGGAACATTTTTATCTGTCAAATTTTGACGAGGTTCCGTTAAATTAAAAAAAAAATGCAATCGTTAAAATTCTACTAGTGTGACGTGGTGGAATTTTTATGGCCTCAGTTATTGGGATATCATAACCATTCATCAAGTGAAGAACATTTTGCCAAACGGACTTCTATTTTACTGCAAACGGCGATAATGACATCATTTATAGGTGTTTCTAATCGTTAATTCAAAATACCTACCCTTGACGAACTTCAGAAATAACCGTGAACATTTCTAGTCGTTTAAATCATTCGAAAAAGAGGCGTTTTTTTATGAGTAGAACGATTTGAAATGGACGAGGATAAAAAAGTAGTTTTTCCGTAACACGCACCATTTTCCTACACACAATTCGAAAGTGTCATTTGCCGCATTCCCGCTTTACGGGTTGGCCTCAATTACTGTTTGTTGTAAACTTGTGTGTTCTCTGCGTTACCTATACCGTGATTCGTAAGTTTACGAACCCCTCCCGCCGTAGCTCCATTACTCAGCTAAAAATGACCGGATTGTTATGAAATTTATCACAAATATGGAGCGAATACGTCGAGTATATGCGAAGCTTTGAGCTATTTCAGTTGATGCTCAAAAATTTTTCAAGAAATTTGTTGTTATTTTTGTCTTTCTCCGTGGACGCAATTGTTTACAGCATAGAACAGACGATGCAGTTCGCGCCAGTTGTTCCAGTTGCGCCGCCTCTTAAAATGCAAAATTTGTAGCGGGAAATTTGAATTTAAGAAACATGAAAAAGGCATTCACACTGTTAAATATTTGTGCCAAATTTCATTACATTCCTGTCATTTTTAGCTGAAAATTGAGTTACGGCGGGAAATTTGAAAATACTGTGTTACTGTTTAATTTTTTTTTTGAATATCAACTGAAATAGCTCAAAGGTTTGCAATCATTTACTTCACATATGTGCCAAATTTCAAACAATCGGGCAATTTTTAGCGGAACAATGTAGCTACGGCGGGCGGTAACGCAAACTTATGAATCACGCTGTATAAGACGTCGTCGCTGACTGGTTGCGCACCGCCGCGTTAAGGAATGCTAATTTCTCTTTCGGTTTCTATGAATTTTGCATTGTCCTCCGCGATCGCGCGCGTCCCTCATTTCAGAAAGTGTTTTCCAAACGAATTAATGTGTAACTTGCGTCCATCAATGCAATAACAATGTAGTCTCGCCACACCTATGATTTGATTGCTTTGAAGGCCGACACCCAAAAATATTACTTGCGCGTTTATTTTATTCTCAGAATCAGTGTTGGGGTCCGAAAACGGGGCGTAACTTCCGTTACTTTCATTTTTGAGTAACTTTTTAACGGTTTAGTTACTTTTTCCAGAGTGAGGTGTTTTTTTTTGTATTAGTTTAGTTATATATTCTGTAGTAACGGTACTACTTTTTTCTCACGACGTTCCTTTTTTGGTCACAGTTACATTTTTTATTGCTTATGTAAAAAACTGTAAACGCGATCGCTTCGTACTGCACGCGGAAGAACACTAACTTTTTGAGCCAACGTTTTGCGCGAGTTGTTATGACATACTTATTGTGAAGTGTTGAAAGCTCGGCAGGGCAAAAATAGTATCAAACATAGTTGACAATTAAGCTGCTGTGTTTTCGAGCAAACCTCTCGCTACGCGCGCTTATGCACGACTGTAATCGCGTGTTAAAGTGTACCTGCCTGAAAGTAACGGAAGTAACGTCCCGCTACTTTCATTTTTGAGCAACTTTGAAACTTTTACTTAGTTGCTTTCAATTTTTTAAGTAAAGGTAGGATGTAACGTACGTCTTCCTTTTGTTGATAAGTAACGAGGAAATTGCATGCAAGGAGGTGCATTTACTTTATAAAAATAAAATAACGTACCCAACTATGCTCAGTTTATTTTATTCAATTTGGAAGATAAAAATGTTTAGGTGGGTTCGCCCTCGCCAGTAAATGAATGAATGCACGAAAAACCGCATGGTGTTAAGGGACGTTCACACAATACAATTTGAATGCACGTGCACAGACAAAAATACAGGCAAAACGATAGAACCGTAGGAGACGTTCGTTTGATTATTCCTAGTTTCCTCTAAGTCTTGCTATAGTTGCTACATTAATTGGGAGGGTCGGTCAAGCTGCAAACACTCTGTTGCAATTCAAATCATGATTCCTTTTCTTTCATGTATTCTAATTAGTAATTACAACGAATAGGTGAACATGTTCCTGTGTAGTGTCGAAAAGAAAAATGAAAAAAAAAAAGTTTGGCGAGCTCTCGTATAAAATAATAATATAGTAATTTATAGTAATTATTAATAATTAATGTTTGCGAACTCTAGGATTAAATTTAAGAAATATTTAATAGGGACCACCAAGTGTCATAGGTTCGACTTGTCTATATATTCGACTTGTCTATCTGGTGCAAATATACTAACCGGGTTATCAGTGTTGGGACGTTACTTTCATTTTTGAGTAACTTTGTAACGGTTTAGGTACTTTCATTTCTGTGAGTAACGGTAACTGTTACGTCTTTATCTTGTTGATAAGTAACGAGGAGCGTCTCAGTTATTTAAAAAAAGTAACTTGCCAAACTCTGTAGTTTACCAAATCCGTCACGCAATAAGGAAAATTATTTTTATGCCACAAAACAATTTATCAATGTCATAAACCCCAGGACCTATTTCGTTACCTTGTGTCATTAGCGAGCCAAACGGATAGCTAGTCGTTTGAGCGTTGTCTAGTGTGGTGCCTTATCAAAATTTCAAATTAGCATTCCTTCGCTGCATCTTAATAAATAGCACCACCCAATTGAAATGACAATAGATATGTTTTTTAATCGATTGATCATACAAATTGGGTGCAGTGTGACTCTGAGCTCGGTTTCGAACGTAAATTGATCGTTTTTACGTTCGTCATGCATTTTTGCTGATTTTATTTTTAGAACACACTCATTGTTCTAAACAAAAAAAAAAATACGTCTAACTAGATACACTATGTCTTGAAGATTGGTTCAGTCGAACCAATTTTGCTTTTGAAACTGAAACAATAAAAATAAGCAAAAATGCGGGTTCACTAACTGTGAACGCTAGAAAGAGAAACAATGAAACCGTATTTCTTTTTGTTGTTTTGACTTCGGACTATTCTTTCTGGTCCACCACAATTTTTTCGACGGAGCTTTACTATGCATAAAAATCCTCGTAGAAAATGGCTCATTTTATCCACGGGTATTTAATCCTCTCGAATTTTAAATCGTTACTCTGAAAACTATTTCTTAGGAGGTCTCGGTGGTGTAGTGGTCGTCTTCTATGCCCGTGATCGCGTTTCGTATCTCAGCTGATACCTCTTGAATTTCTAAGGGCGAGAAACATTCGTACCGTCCTTCGGAATGAAAGTAAAGCTGTGTGAGCCGTGTCTGTACGTTGTCATGTACACTTTAAAGATCCCTACCTAGGTCAGAAGCGTCAAATTCTATTCCAAATACCGCCCTCTTGGGGAGGGTTGGGGTTGGGGTTGGGGGGGGGGAGGCTGGTAAGCCTCCTTAACAAACATTACAATCCCATATATTCCAACATATTGACATAATGCTACGGCGCGGCAATTACCCCATCTAAATCTAAAATTTAAATTGGTAATATGAACATTTAAAGTTTCAATTTAGTTTCCTTCTGAAAATGAAGACTGACCTTGTATCCCTTATTTTTTTAAATTCACACCAAATTAGAATTTCCCAGAGCGAAAGAATCCCAAAATATAAAATAGTGGTCAATTCTATTTATGGATTTGCATGATCGCACGACGAAATCGTTCCATTTTTGTTCGGCTAATCGCTCCATTTGTTTTTGTTTGGCAAATCGTTTAGACCAAGCCTAGTCTGCGGCCCAACCTTGTTAAAGGTTGCCCATCCCTGTGCACAATAACAATATGCCAGCATTTGTCTTTCAATTGTTTAATTGAAATAACTGTTGCGCAGCGATTTGGAAATTGTCGGCTTTCTGTAGATAATCGCTTTCATGTTTTGGAGCGGTTTTCTGGGCGTATTTCAATTCACTGTAATTGCGCCCTCTGCCGACCAAAACATGAACTAGAATCGATGCCACTAATGACAAATGTTTTGATCAGTGTTGGGCTCGTTCCCGTTCCTCCAAAGCAAAAAAAAGAACCCGTTCCAGTTCCTACAGAAATTGAAACGAAAAATCACTTTCTGAACAGATGAATATATTTAAAATCCCTTTTATTCCAACAATTCCAATAGTAAATTGGATTTTATCCCGTGAGCTTTGAATTCTAACGTAATCATTAAAAATATATTTAAATAAATATTGGTGTAATATTTATTGATGGTGAAAAAAAACTCAGCTACACGCCGAAACAGACGTATAATTACATTAAAAATGGTGATAAAAATAAATAAAATCAGTAAAATAAAGTACGATAGTTGACAGATTTAAAACAGTTTATCTGTCGGACTTTATTTTACTGATTGTATTTATTTTAATCAGTATTTTTAATGTAATATTCAATAGTTGTCCATCTAGCCATGTTATCAGATAAAATATTTTGACGCCCTCTAGTGACTAAATTGTATGCCCATATATTTATTACACGTGCGCATATTTGCTGCAATTATATTGGAACCTAAGTTTAAAAATACTGATTCCCATGAGCTTGATAAACAGTGTACACAATACACTTGTATAGCATATGGAGCTGCAAATTCGTTGGCACCATTAACGTGTGAAATCAGTTCAACAGGACCCTGTTTAATTGAATGTACAGGGAGTCCCTGACATTGTTGTACTATTCCGTTCATGTACGAATTGTTTGTGTGAACGACGCAAAACTTGTCTGAAAAGCACTAATTTACTCGTATAAAGCACTATTACCGGTACTAATTTACAGGGGTTAGACAAAATAATGGAAACACTTTCATTTGTACGCGTTTGGCCAGAAGAGATCAAATTCATGGTGTACAATTTGCGACATTTCCATTAATTTGTCCAACCCCAGTGCATGCGAAATTTGTTTTGATATACGCAGTTTCGCCGAAATGCCAATAGATGGTGGTACTTACTGGTCGCTTTGGTGCGCTATGCTCGCTCGAAGATCTTTGGTTTACGGGGGCGTTAAAATAAACACTGCCCATAAGAAGCTTCAAGCGGTTGGACTCATTTTGGGGATTTTAAATTCCCAACGCAAGGTCATTTCAAAGATCTTCAAACGAATATTGAGCTCTATCGTAGCGAGTCAGTTTCACGCGCCATTTTCGATTATTAATGCGAATTTCGTCGTCTTTTTTCCGCGCAAAATACAAATATATATATTTTGTGTCGTTCATCGAGTGATATATTTCTTGGTGCTTGAGATCACGGTGAATATTTTGCTGTGGCTCAAGTGTTAGATTTCTTCGCGGTTGATGCGTTATTCGGGATGAATTTGTGTTCGTTAAACTACAGGGAATTTTCAAGGTCACCAAAATGGCGCCTTCGTATGACGATTGCAAGAGCGATGGATTGAATGGTGAATGTAATTCCATTCAGCCGGCGTGATTCGGAGCTCCATGGACAATTTCAACTACAACTAGGATATCATTTGGGACCTGTGACTCTTGCTCAGCCTTCGGGGGACTGCGTGGATCCCGAAATTGGATTGGGGCGACCAGGGAAGTTAAGGTAGATAGACGACATTTATATTTTTCATTTCGTTTGAATGTTTCCTATTTGCGTAGTGGTTTTGCGCAGCTTTGGGGTCGGTTAATTATTGTACAGGTAGGTTAGCATAGGGTACTGTGGGCAGATTATTTACCACTAGCGCTTAAGCCAGTCAGAGGACAGGCAGCACCTTCGCAGGCTTCATTCGAATATTGCTACTATCATGACGTCACAGCGTGACCTTTGCGTCACAGAGGTGTTGCAGCTGCGCATTCAGGATTTTATGCGCACAAGAACTTGTGCACAAAAATTGGCGGAAACTTTATTTTATTATATGTGATAACTAAATTGTGTAAATTAATGTTGACTGTTTTTCAATATTTTTTAACAAGTTATCCATATATTTCAACAATTCCATTATTAGATGGACTTTTAATCCCGTAAGCTTCGAATGCGAAATTAATCTTTTTTTTTTAAATTTATTCGCTAGGAGCTGTAATTGTTAATATATGTATTTAAATATTAATTTTATAAATGTTGTGAACACTGTAAAAGAAACGTTCGTTCTAGTTTTTCAAAAAAGGAACGAAATCGTTGAAAGCGTTCCTTCGTAGGAAAAATGACTTCCTAAGTTCTTCGTACGTTCCAAAGTTTCTCAGAAAAAGTATCCGTTCCTATAGAACCGAACTGTTCCGTTCCTATCCTACCCAATACAGAAAAAAACATGTTGCTTTTCTCCCATCACATTCGTGCCAGATTTGGAAAGATGCCGTCTATTTTTAGAACGCGAAGATCTTGTGGGTTGCATGCGGAAAAATCAATCAGACAGCTTTGCGCCTACGCAGCTTGCACCATAGCAAAGCGCTTGTACCGGCGTCTTATCGATTGACGAGATCGTCGCGCCACCTAGTGTCTTAATCGATATATACGCGTTGTGGTATATAATATACGAGTACGTGCATTGAAAACATGGTGAAATACGTGGATATGTTATTGCGCGTTAGTCTGGTGAAATTCACATGCTCTACCAAAAGCAATGGCGACCAAGGAAATGTCAGAGTTAGAGTGCTGAAGGAGATTATCATTAACATTATCGTTAACAACCTGTATACCTCATGTTTCTATATCATTGTCTGAGGGCACATGGACACCAGCAGTGTTGGGTAGGATTGGAACGGAAAAGTTCCGTTCCTAGGAACTGTTTCCCTTTTGGAGGAGCCTAGGAACGCCTAAGTTCCTTTTATTTTTTAGGAACTGGAACGGAAATTGGTATTTTTTTTAGGAACTGGAACGGGGGTTCCTTATGTCATAACTTTCAATTTTCTACTAGTGTATGTTGGTCGTGTGATCGTGTGGATGGGGACGGGTGAGGAGGGGTCGTGGTATCAAAGTAACGGAAAAGTTCCAGGTTCCTTTAGAAAAGGAACTAGTAATGGTCAGGTTCCTTCAAATTTATATAGGAACTGGAACGGAAACTGGAACCGGTGCCTAGTGATCGAATAAATGCTGCCGATATAAATGACAAATGAGTTGCTGCCCCGTGCGAGGCAATCACACAATACACTACTACCTTCCAATTTGCCGTTTCGGGGACAGCAGTAAACCAGGAAAACAGATTGTTAAAGTAAACCTACACGTATTGGTACTGAACCTGATTAGCCTATTTGTAAATGGAATTTCGGTAAAATCCCTCAATTCCAGAAATGTTTCAAGCCAGGATTAACTTCAAAATCGACCATTCCATATCGTTCTATCATCGCTAAGCAAACCCAGGCTACAAAAAGAGTGCCACGGGGTCGTTGTATTTTGTCGGCCTCTATTCACTTCGTGAACCACTTTTTTTTTTTTTTTTCAAACAAACCCACCTACGCAAAGAGCTAGCTATGACGTCAGCGATATCAACAAGAGGGCCAACTCACCCCCGCCTCCCCATGGTTAGCTAAAATCGATATTGCGTGAAAACTGATCCCGACTCTATTTGCGGTGAAAATGAGCCATAAAGTAATCCCTGCTCGATACAACAGCGAAATGGGTTAGAAATAAATGTAGGTCCCGACACGAACATGAATATAAGTAGTAAGCAACTGGTCCTGTTTTATTTCCCCGGTAGTTCGAACATCTTTGTGATCTGCTGTTATTGGTGGCTTATCAACGTTTCCAATTTCAAACTCCACCAGGGGGCGACCTGATAATTTTTCCTAGCCTAGTCTTGTATACGAAGTATGGATATTCAACGTGCACCTGACTGGGTGGTGTCACGGTGTTACTTCCATTCCGATGTTCCCAAATACATCGTTTGAGGACGTTTAGGATGTCGTCGAGTTAGGACGTCAATTAATTCAAACATATTTAATACTCTGGTTCGGTACAGCGCCGAAATAAAGGCGAACAGAGTCTGGCGAACTTTATTTTATAAAATAATAGTAAATTATTATTTTATGTAGAGGTGACATTTGTAAATAACAATTTATTGTTTGTTGCCTTCAAATGCCGCCTCTACATAAAAGTATAGCTTACCATTCGACAGACTCCGTTCGCCATTATTTCGGCGCTGTACCGAACCACGTTCTTATACCTGCCTAAATGCATGTACATCAATTCTACTTAGTAAAAATTCGAACTGCCAATAGGCAATAACATTTCCGTTGAAAACCGCTACGGAGTGAACCTTAAGGAAATCTTGCTTATTTTATTCGCGCTTATCTCATACAAACATAATGCTTTTAGTGTTTCTTGCTTGTGTGGGGGTACGTTTACATATTGATTTACTTAGTTTACGACATCCAATAACTTTACCGAATCTGCGATCTCGAATTGTATTCGTCCATCTCAGATGCGCTCAAGACTTTTTGAATGTGACTTTCGGCAACTTTATCTGTATTTCGGGACAAAGGCGGCGATCTGTGCTCAAATCTCAACCACAATTCGCAATATAAAATAAACAGCTACGAATGTTCATCGGAAGTTAAAATTGAAGTATATAAAAAACATGTGAATGTAAATTATATGAAGACGCTGGACCAGCGGGACTACGTTTATTTGCACAATTGTTGCCCTTTAATCCCTGTTTAAGGATTCCTTTATTTTTAACACAAGTGATGATCGCGATAGATGGGGGTTCGGGTATCGATAGTCAACTTTCTCGCCGTTAACCCATAACCAGGTATTGCCGACTTGCGTCTTGCTATGAGCAGTTCGCAGCCTAACCACAATCTGGCGTTTAACCCAAAATATTTTGACAGAAATCGGCGACGCCATCCAGCGATTATGCTCGGCGTCAATATCGTTTTCTACACACGTTGTAGCCTGAAGCTATATTTTCCCCGTAGGCGCTGATATGAGGGCCATATTTCAAGTGGAATTCTCTTTGCGACATTGCGATGGATTTTTTTTCTTTCGAAGGTTAGTTTTTTTAGGTTTAGAAACATAAGGAACTTGCGCTTAAGCCTGTCCGATGACAAGCAGCACTTTTGAAGGGTTCATTCGAATATTGCTACTATCAACACGTCAAAGCGTGACCTTTGCGTCACAGAGGTTTTGCAGCTGTGCATTCAAGATTTTGTGCGCACAATAATTTGTGCACACAAAATGGCGTACAACCTGCTTTATTAAATATGATATTTCTTTATCAGCAAAACGAAGACGATTGCGAGAAATCTTAGAGTAAGTTTAATCCCTTGAGAACATCCCATTAGAGCAGTTCTAAAGTGTGAAATGCCAGTATTATTTTTAGACGTAGATCCTATGGGGTGCAGTTTCTAGGCTTCATAGTTCGTTGGCTTGATCTTCTCTTTTTTTTCTTGTTCTCTACAAAAGAGGCTGCGGTTTACGATCTATTTTTGGGCGCGCCATTAAAAATGAAATCCAATTTCTTTCTGGCGAATTAACTCGATATATATGATGGCGAAAAGACGTGGCATTAGTTTCGTTGAATATCGCGCACTATAGACGAAGAAAGGAACCTTTGATTGGCATCATTTGTCGTAAAACCTTTGGCGGATTTTTTTTTTCTTCTTTCTTCTTCTAGGCGCTAAATGCCGTGGTCTAACCCGTCAAAACCAAAACTGTCGTTACCGGCTATAAAAATCGTTATTGTATAGACGCGTTCAATACGGCTGTGTGATATTCCCGTGTGAAAAGTCCAATTATTTTGTTCGTTTTTTTTCACACCCAGCTCAGTCTTTTCAACTTTCTTCGTTTAGAGGAAGAAATATAGTCGATATTTTTTTACTATCGAGCCATGGGCGCGGCCATTTTTGTTTTTATTTTGACGTATGATACGTCTTTGGTCACGTGTATGAGGCACTAGGCTGACTTTTACTTTACGGGCATGAGCGACCAGAAAATACGGTATCGAGTGGGGTGCGTAGTGAAATTCAGTCTCACCTGATTTGTCACTTCATGTTATTTTTTTTAGGCAAGTCAGTTTCGCTACGCTGCCCACTCGATACCGTATTTTCTGGTCGCTCATGCCCGTAAAGTAACATTCAACCGAGGCACTATTCTGGAATCTTGGTGAAACGGAAGTGACGTCATTGGTTAGCGACAAATTACGGCAAAGAAACAGAAACGATCCCAAAAATAAATATCGAAGACAATGAAAAGTAAGTGAATATTTAAAGGGACGGGAGATTGGTCTTGAAGTGTAATAATGAATGTCAAGGAATATTTGTCAAGATTACGGTGACCTTCAAACTCCCTAAAATGTGTAGCCGAACTTGTACGGGTCATACTTTGCTGCCGTGCCTCCGGTACAGCCCCTTTTTTTGTAGCACGTGCAAAAATCTATTTCCGAATGAGCATTGTTGAATAGCATCTACCTAGTGTTCAGTTGTAATTTTGCCACGTGTATTGGTAGAACCTTACAAGTTATACCACCAGGGGATCTCCATTTTGCAAAATGGCGGCGCCCAGACACCCAAACTGCTTTCGTTTATTTTGACATTGAGAAGGCAGTTTTTTTTGTGTTTTTCAATTGGACACGTTATCGCTACATATTAGAATTTTGCACATCCGTTTCTGTCAATGATAAGTTCCGTGTTGTTTAATTTATTTGCGCTGGGTTCAAACATTTATAGCGCTCAAGGAAATTTTAATTCAATGTTCATTTTTTTCCTTCCGCGCGTTGCCTCAGAACAGGCGAACATGCGAGAATTTTTCGTCGTGAAAAGGGAGGGGAGACCACAAAAAATGTGAATGAAAGGTGCATGGTGATAAGCACCTTTTTTTTTCAAAACCGAAATAGAAAAAAAAATGTAATTTCACGCTTGTCGGAACGTAATTTCCTCCAATTTGCAAGATAAACGGTGAAGGTGATGGTTGGGTGCTATTTGGGGATACTTTTTTGGGGGTGGCTCTGCGGGTAGAAAAGTCGGGATGTTTGCTGAATTTTCTCTTAGGTCAGTGGTTGTTGCCGTTTCTTGTTCAGCAGATTGAAACATTAAACAACAGGGGAGAAATGTTACTCCGAGCAAAAAATTGTAAAAAAATAAGTAGACTGGTACGTACACAGAGTTTTGTGTAGTTTAGCTTGTAGAGTTAAAAAAAATATTCACGTATTTGAAATCTGCCGGTACATGTTTAGAAAAAATAGACTAGACAAATAAGTCATTATTGTGATAATAGCAATTGATTAAATAAATCAATTGCTTTTGTCAGAGTATCAATTGATTAAATTAATCAATTGATATTATTAGTATAAAAATTGTTATACCAATGGTGTTTCATTTGTTCGTAACCATATTTTTGTTGTCTATTAATATTAAATTTGAATTAGTCACAAATGCGAAATATTTTTTTTAATTTCGGAGATTTCTAAATAAATGATTAAGCTTAATTGAAAACTCAATTAACCGTCAGGAACACCCCGATGTTGATAAAGGAACATCGATAAAACCTAACCTATCGATTATGCTCCCATCCCATATCTACCAACTATATTAGATCTAAGTACGACTCGTCGTAGCCCAGCCAATCCTGTAACCAACTGCGGTGCAACGGCTCCGGGTTCGACTCCCGGCGTGGGCTACCGATTATTCGATCCAGGGGTACAGAGAAAAATGTGACTCTCGCACATTGCCAACACGAGGGGTACACAATCTCCTTTAATAATATTCACTGCATAAATCGTTAGAAAAATGACATGGCTACCCGAAGCCAACTGATTCTCTGAAACATCACTAGAGGGCATTAGATAACAGTTAGTCACGTACATAGGCGATAATACAATATCGCTTCGATCGTTAGAGTCTAATACCCGTATGCACCGACAAAATATAGCTTTAGTCTATATATTTGAAGGGCTAATGTTCACTTGCACCACACAAACGAAGCGGACAGAGAGCGCAACTAAGCGAGCGAGCGTTGCGAAGAGCGGTTCGCAAAAGACCGAGAACTGAC
>JAUJYS010001417.1:0-17545 GCA_033995665.1 Melogona broelemanni | reverse complement strand
CAAATGAAATTTGGCAAACATGTTGGTATTTCTTTTCTTTATGAATTGGCACCGCGCACGTGCAACTCCGTAACGTCTATCATTCGAATTCTTCAAATATTGAAGGAACGGAAAAAGAACGCAGGAACGCCTAGGTTCCTTTTAATTTTTGAGGAACGGGAACTGGTTTCTTTTTCCATCGGAGGAACGGGAACTGGTTCCTTTTCAAAAGGAACGAACCCAACACTGGCATTTTCTTTGTGTTTTTTAGCATATTGAAAGCGTTTGATTACTCACAGGGTAAGCAGGATCCATGAAATTTAATCGCGTTGAACAAGGACGTGCTCAAAATTGTATCCTAAGTTAGCGTTTACCGGGCATCCTCAAAGAGACCAGTTTTGAAGGAAATTTCAAAGAGTTTAGCCCTGCACCGTGCGTAATAGTCACAAGGACGCAAAACGGTGACGTCAAACATTGAGTAATCACTGATCCATACTACATGATATAAAAAAATTAAAATGTTTAAAATTAACTATTTTGCTGCGTAGTTACCACACAAGGGTTCATATTTAAAACGGAAAATACGTTTCCCCTCACCGAATCCGAAATTATTCCTGACCTCTTTTTAGGAGAAATTACAGTCACCAAACATTTTCACTACCCAGAAAGTCCAGTCTTTATTAAAATAATTGTTCTTAAAAATACTGGGAGTATAAATTTAAAATTTCCGAACAAATATATACATTCATTTTTACACTGTAGTTTATTGATGCCTGTAAAAAAATTCTTGAATCACTTTTTTATACCTGTAAAATACTGTATTTGTTTATTGACACCTGTAAAAAAAATTTGATTTTTTTTTTACAGAATTTGTTTCAAGAATTTGCTTCACACATAGAAAAATAAAGAAAATGATTAATAAAGAATATTTTTCAGGCATCAATAAACTAAAGTGTAAAAATAAATTCAAACACATTTCTATTTTTTTCGGAACCTTTTTTTAATTTCTTGGATTTTTGGACAACTTTCCCTGACAACAATAAATTTCCCTGATTGTTCATGAGGGTACCAACCTTGCCAGAAAAATACTAGCCTAAGATGGGAAAGCAAATAGAGAAGAATTCCTGTACAATCTGTAAACAAAATTTGCTCAAACTATTCACAACTCAATCAGGTACATTTTTTTAAAATCCCCAAAAAGTGAAACCCCAAATGATTCGCATTTGTTTCTTCTACATTGAATGGCCAGCAACTTAAGGAATAAAATACAGGTGGAAACTCTTAAAAGCCCGTTCAAAACAGAAGCAAATTAAGCCGCACGGGTTTACTTTTTTTAACGGTATTTTTGTAGACCCTATTCACCTCTCCTACCAATAAGCCAGCCTCTCCCATCAGACTCGGGTTAAAAAGGCTAGCCATAACCGCGTACACCAAGAGCTAAAGAGAGAAACGCAACTTTACGCATTTCTTCCTTCTCATCAGCAGCACGGGTCGGTAAATAAATTTGCCAACGCCAACAACACCGGAAGGTAGTGACTGACGCGATGCAGACATTTTTCGTCCCTCCCCCACCCCCCACCGCCCCCGAGCTGCTATATTTAGACAGCCGGGCATTAATAAGCAATCTCGCCAGTAAGTTTTCTTTTGCCACCCGCTCCAGGTCTCTACACAGCAAAGAGACGAGCAGTAAGAAGAACTGGAAAAAGTGCAAACACCCCGAGAGATGGGTAAACGAAAAAATTAACAGCTTTCTTTTTCGGTGTATGTAAAGTACGACGACTACGAGACTGTAGTCTGTTGTGTGTGTAGTTAGTAGACATGAGAGTTTGTTGAGTATGTGTGTATGGATGGGGAAACAAAGTTGCTCTTTGTGGGGGACCAAAGTTCTTCTAAACTTCCCCATCTGTGATTGGTACACGAGACTCTGAAAAGTCAAATTGCTGGCTGGACGAGACCCTTGTGGAAATGCTTTATGCTTGAGCGTGATTGAAATATTTTTCACAATTACAAATGGGTGGAGTAATTGCCGCGCCGTAGCCTTATGTCAATATGTGGGAATATATGCGATTGAATTGTTTTGTTAAGGAGGCTTACCATCTCTCCCTTCGCCCCCCCCCCCAGAAAGCGACCTAGTAATTTGGAATTTGACTTAGTCTAGGTTTCTGACCTATGTAGAGATCTTTAATGTGTACCTGACAACGTACAGGCACGGGACTCCCGGTTTTACTTACATTCCGATGGAAGGTACGTATTTTTCTCGCCCGAAAAACTCGGGAGGTATTGGTCGGGATCCGAAACGCAATTACGTGTATAGTAGGCGAGAACGCTCACCACAACTCCACCCAGACGGGAACACGTCAAAACTCTTACCCGTCAAATCTCTTACCATTCAAACCTCTTACCCTTCAAACCTCTTACCCTTCAAACCTCTTACCCTTCAAACCTCTTATGCCTTTTTCTGGTGTTTTACAGCAAAAACTATTTTACGCGTAAGAGATTTGACGGGCAAAAGTTTTAACGGGTAAGACATTTTTTTTTTTTTAATCACCGTAGCGCCTAGTGCACTACAGGATTTTCTGCACCCTCGTGTCTCATTTGACATGTAAGACATTTGACGGGTAAGACATTTGACGTGTAAGACATTTGACGTGTAAGACATTTGACGTGTAAGACATTTGACGGGTAAGATCTTTGTAGGGTATGCGAATTGTCGGGTATGCGAATTGACGGGTAAGAGATTTGACGGGTAAGAGATTTGACGGGTAAGAGATTTGACGGGTAAGAGTTTTGACGGGTAAGAGTTTTGACGGGTAAGAGATTTGACGGATAAGAGTTTTGACGGGTAAGAGATTTGACGGGGAAGAGATTTGACGGGGAAGAGATTTGACGGGTAACAGATGCACTCCGTGACTTTGTGCATATAAGAATTTGTAGACCGGGAAAATAGTTTTTGCTGTAAAACCCCCTGAAGTAAGAGATTTGACGGGTAAGAGTTTTGACGGGTAAGAGATTTGACGGGTAAGAGATTTGACGGGTAAGAGATTTGACGGATAAGAGTTTTGACGGGTAAGAGATTTGACGGGTAACAGATGCAATCCGTGACTTTGTGCATATAAGAATTCGTAGACCGGGAAAATAGTTTTTGCTGTAAAACCCCCTGAAGTAAGAGATTAGACGGCTAAGAGTTTTGACGGGGAAGAGATTTGACGGGTAGCAGATGCAATCCGTGACTTTGTGCATATAAGAATTCATAGACCGGGATTCCGCGACATGACCAATGTTTTTTTTTCAACGGTAATGCATGTTATGCTGTATTTTCCCGGCAGTAACCGCGACGATAGTCTACATTTTCACACCCTTCCAAACACCCCCCCACCTCGCCCAGGCATTTTTTCTAGGGATAGATACGGGAACGTCAAAAAATACGTTAAAAAGACGGGTGTTATTTCGGGAAGTCAAAAATAAATTGCGGATCCATTTTCGCGCCTCACCTTACCCCGGGCGTAGCTGGGCACATTTACTAGTTAATTATAATCCGAAGGAGGAATGCCGAATTGAGCAATATCTCCTCGCCCGATAAATTCCAGAGGTTTCCGCCTGGATCCGCTATCACGGGTATCATGGGTGTAGCAGCCCAAAGCGCTTACTAACCTACCACGCAGCACCGGTGGTGGTGGTACGGTAGGTAACTCTTTCCTTACCCCTTTCCGCTACTTGTGATGATTCGGAATATCCCCTTCAGTTTGATGAACGGCAATAGCCTGTAGTGGTCAGTCAGCCTTGCATCCTCCGGTTCAGCACCACTATAACGATAATGACAGTGAACAAGTGAAGCAGCAGGTCAATTGTTTTTTCACGAGAATTAATTAATTCCTGGGGAGAATCGACCCACGAATTAGATCTTTAGACTTGCTTTTGCGACACCGTTACCTTCAAATTACTGTCTATTTGCGTTAGTCGTGATCTGGTAATCTGTAAGTTAGCCATTTTCGGCATGTCAATAGACTTGGCTTGTAGCTATAGCCGATATGGTGACAAATGATGTTCTGTGACGAGGAAATCACAGAATTCAATGGTCTGCTCTAGTATGTGGTTGTTATGCTTCTTTCGTTATCTAAATCTAAAATTATGAATTACGCCCTGGCCTAGACATCTAAGATTTCGTGCATGGGACCTAGGTCCTAGGTCTTCCTGTAGAGTCGTGTTTCGAGTGTTCGACTGTCACAAACAACTGAAGCGATTTGAGTTTGCAATTGATTTGATGGTTCGCGGTAACAATGTTAGGCAACTTACTGTTTACGGCGTAACTCAAACACGGATCAATCAGCACCAATTTATTTTTACAGTAGTAATAATCGGTCTTAACAAACAGGCACAAACCCCAAAGTGTTCGTAAACTCTTCATACGATATCTCAATCCGACTTTAGATAAGGTGCAAACAACATTCGAAACAGTTCATATGACAACAAAATATTAATGATCAATTGTATTAACGCAACCCACTGCATTCCACATCGGATATGCGGTATCGGATATGTGAACGGACCATTGGGATCACTATACTATGATTGGGATGGAGGGCTAGGATCAAGCAGAATTATATTTTCGGTAGGTGGCGCTCTCATCGTAAACTTGACCTGCAGCGCCATTTATACGTTAACTTATTTTCCTAGCGGCTTTAGGAGCAACTACGACATTTTGTCATTTTGCCGCCATTGGTCTCCCCAGTTCAGCTGTTTGTGTGTTCCAGTTTCCTGTCACCTTTGATGTTTTTGTAGCAAATTTGGATGATTTTAGTCCTAAATTAAGATTTAAAACATTTCAAGAATGCCTAGGGGAGCTGCTCGAGCCTCCAAACGAGTGGAGAGCGACGATAGTGATTCGGTAAGTTGTCATTAACCCTGAAACTATTGGACACAGGTGAAATTTAGATTTAGAAATGTTGCCATGCTTGATCAAAGTTCAAATATATTACCTAATTTGGTTTCAATCACAAGTTGTTGTCAATGTGAGAATTATTTGTTGAAGATTTAATTCATAACACAGGCTTAGCTTGGCTGAAAAAGCTTAGGGCTCGTGACACGCCATGAGAATAGAGCTAGGCACTGCCTACCTAAGTAGTGGCCTATGCCATTGTTAACCAAACTCGCATAACGTGTTAGTCAGAACCTCAAGCCCTTGGCAGAGGCTAAGGAGTGACAAACTCTCGGTGCTCCCTATCCGTATACCCAAGGATGAAGGTAGTAAGCTGTTACCCGCTAACAATTCACTCCCTTCCTCTATCCCATCCCCCTAAGCATACACATTGTTTGTACAGGTACATGTATGTAGGTGCAGTTATTTATTTGGCTAATGTCGAAGTGTCATTATTATTATAATCATTGTACTGATTATTTTTCTATTATAACGATCTTTATAGGAGACCGATGTCGACATGTCAAGTCAAACCCAAGCTTCTCAGCGCAACGAAAGTCAATCTCAAGCTGAGCCTGGTGGTACCAGTGACAATAACAAAAAAGTGAAAAATCTTGTAAGTTAAAAAAGGCTGAACGAATATACCTGAAAAAACAACTGCTGTGAACTTGTGAAAGCAACAGCGGGATAAAACATGTCTAAAAATTGCACAATTACAATTTATACCGCGAACAGCCTCGGGTGGAGGCCTATGGCGGGGGTCAAGTGACCAGTTTATGAAATAACCTATTTCGTTTTTTTTATATCCTCCCTTCCTCTGTTGCGATCGAGGAATTACCATACTTGCGCGCCATTGATCACCCCCTTCAAAACAATGCATTTTTTACACAATAAGTGATTGTTGATAAGTGATCACTGAAGTGAATAACAAAACAGGATATTCTGTAACCCTCTAATCGCTTGAGCAACTGCGGAGGGGCAAATTTTCACGTGATGAATATACACCTCGGGATCGAATAACGAAAGCCAGAGCCGAGATTCAATGCCAACATTTATGCAACATTATGCAAACATTTCATACCACTGGCAATCTAAATAACTTCTAGAAAAAATGTGAGAGCATCAGACGAAGTTTTCTCATCCAACCAGGAACGTACATCGAAATGGATGGAGACTCGCGAATAGATATGAGGGGTGATAGCGGGGATGGGGTCTTGCGGTGGTCCCAAGAGGCAGTTGCGCCCTCCGCGGAGCGGACCAGATCTATGACGATGAAATCTAATGTTCGATTTGACGGACGACCTGCTTTATGGACTCGGGCGGCGTGCGGGCTGTCAGTGTCGACCGACGGCACATTCGATAGGCTCCCGGCTTGATCAATTTCGCTTTCATTCGGCGAGCTCGTTTATATGAAAGGCATAAAGTGAATGAGGACAGTGCCAGGGGTGGGAGTGAGGAGTGGCACGCGCCGAGCTTATCTACAAGGTGCTGTTGTGCTCTTTGGATAACTTTCACATTCAATGACACGGATCCAATTTTTCGTAATGGCATTACATGCATATCGCAGTGCTGTCATCCCCCTTTTGCCATACTTGAGGAAATTCAGCATTAGTACTTGACGAACGTTATAATGTGGACGTTAGATATGTATTTCATGTCTACTATTATCCGGAAAATATTTATGTGCAGTATGTGTAAGAATATCACGACATTAACCTTGCACGCACTTCAACAACACTTGTAGTTTTAACTATTTGTACAATTGTGGTTGCTTTTCTACGAATTAAGTATGCACATTAGTAATAGCCAAATTATTTGAAATATACTATGCCAAACCTTAATTTTATTACATTAACATGCAAATAAAACAGCTCTCTATATTTTTGTCACAGGCGGTTACATACCGGTATTGAATTCCATGATAACCTATTCTAGCACGACGCATAATTGCGAAAGTGTCCAATTCACCCACATAATATCATACAACAATTAATTATAAAAAACGTTTGCCCTCACTAATTGCAATAAAACGACGAATTAAATTTACGACACCAGAGGTGAGCGCACCACATTTTTGTAAAGGTGTGGATGTTATGATAATGGAGGCATTTTCATCACGTTAAAGAACACTGCCTGCCATTCAATTTCGAAAACACGTCAACGGTATCTGAGCCATACACGCGTGGCACGTAGACAAAATTGCCGCTGCTTATCTGTTGGCCCACTAGTTAATTATAAATTGAAACGGCATTGAAAAATGATTAAAAGTCAATATCAGGTGCGGACACAATGCGCTCGGTCGCTCGATGCTCTCTCGGAAACACAACATCGCGTCGACGGCAAATTTGACGTCAATGATGCGGCCGCAGCGTGACGCTTCGAAACGCGGAAAAGGGAGGCGGTGTGGGCCGGTGTAGAGGCGGTGGATTTGGTGGATGGGGGCGAGGAAGGCCATAATTGCAATGACATTATCCCCGAACCAACACCTTCTGCTCGTGCGTTGGCTAACGAACCGAGGCGCTCCGCTACTAATTCGGCATCCACGTTACGGCGGGGTGCGCGCGCGTACCCCAGCCACTACTACGGAATATATCGATCTTTCGATCGATTTCGTCGACACCCCCTTCTTTCCCGTAAATAATGCATCGCGCAACCGCGACCCTAACGGCAATTCTTGACAACAGCCAAATTTCTCGTGACTTCGTATTTCGTATTATCACTGCATGAGATTGTTTGAGGTGTGATTCAGGATATTATTTCCATTACAGCGCATCTGCGTTCTGTATTCATTTCTAGAATAGTTAATTAAGATCGTCGAACATTTACCATTAATTAGTGAGAAAATCCTGAGCTTCATATTTTTATTAACTTAATGCTTAGTTTCATTTTTTTATTCTTTTACCGTTCAATTGTAGCCGACCCCTGGTGACCCCATTCATTCAACACCCCACTGCTGATATCAATATATGAATAATGTTTTCCATGCATGGGACACTGCATCTCCCAGCTGTAGCCGATTTTGTCCCGAGGTCTTCCTGAGATCTTCTCAATGAAAGGTCTTCCTCTTTGTATGCTGCCCTCCACATTTAATACCCTTTACCAAGCATTTTCGTATTAAAAATTAATCATCCACCGTCATTCTCTGCTCATTACCCGCTACCTCCCTCCGAAATTCCACCTTGCCCCGCAGCATCAGACTACCCGTAGTCTATCATCCGAAGACCCCCTCCCCGTTCAGTTTCTTAGCCGCGCGGGCAACCATCATCTCGCCCAATCATGCGGCCAATCACCAATCATCAACTCCCAACTCCCCGCGGCCCATCTCCCAACAACGCTTGAAACAATCCAAAAGGCAGCACATCAACACTTCTCTCCTCGGTACAGAAACCAACAACACATCCATCCCGATCAACATCCGCATCCACTACACCCCTGGTTCGTGACACCACTGAATTCCAATCAATTCACTTCATTCCTCAATTTTTTATTTTTTTATTTCAAACGTCTTTCTCAAAAATTACAGTTTGTGATATGAAATCAATATTGTTATCTTGCAACTTAAAAGCGCCATCAGCTGAGACAATAACAATCGTAGGTCTCAAACATTTGTGTATCAGAAACATTAATACAAACAAAACGAGAAGGACAAAGTCCGGTACAGCGCCCGAAAAGAGACGAACAGAGTTTTGGCAAATTCTCAGAATAAAACAGTAAAAAATACCTCATTAACAACAAAGGACTAATGAGGTATTTTTTACTGTTTCATTCTGAGAGTTTTGCCAAAACTCTGTTCGTCTCTTTTCCGGCGCTGTACCAGACTGTGTCCTTCTCCTTTTGTTTCGTAGACGTCCTAACTCACTATTAATTAAAACAAACAGACAATACGAATCACTCCACTATATAACATCACTCCACAACATAGTTGATTGAGTGAGTCATATATTTTTTTTTTTTTTTAAATTCACCGTAGCATGTCCCCATACCCACTAATATATATAGCCAATATATATTAATAGCCAAAAACTTCCTGTATTATGCCGCTAGGTTGGCTCTTGCGTGACGCGCCTACAGTAATGATCTCATAGCGGAGGCCACGTAGGGAATGGTCGACTCACGCCGTTATAAAAATAGGCTTGTCCGGAAATGCCTTAGGTCACTGCAACGAGGTCGATTAGCCGCACATCAGCCAATATCCCCAGTCCGTCTTGCCAGCTGAGCGATTGCGAAGACAAATGATGTATGTTAACTGCGCAATTAAAGCCCTTGCCCCCAATTTGTAAACAAATTATCGAACAGGCAATCAGCAAAAATGGCGCGGTTCGCAAATTGCCAATTGTTATTCAGCCTACATTAGAACTGCCAACTCACACAGCCGCCATTACTGCAACAACTGTTTAACATAATTAATATTCCCCAGCCCAGGCGATTCATCATGGCGAATACAAAAGTAGTTCAAACTTGGGATCATTAGAAATGTTTTCAGACGAGACAAACATACTGTAGATGAACTATCTGCGAGAAAACAGTACATGATCGCAAATACATGTAGCACAACACTGAATTTCTATTTGGAAAGGATTGGAATATGTATCAACAACGTACGCGATCTTACGTATCATGAATATGTGCAAAACACTGCGAGCTCTCTATCACGAAATGCTAATGTTATGATTATCTTTCCCAGTTGAAATTCAGTGTCTGTTCTTCGATGCGCGATTGCGGTTAGAGTGTATGCGCTCAAGTGACTCTAGGTTCACTAGCTGGGGGGTGGGGCCGACTGGTATCTGACATTTGCAGCATGCAGCCGTTATTTACCCTCCGCGATGTCATCTATTGCCCGCCACCTTAAACTAGGGCCCACTGACGTCGAGGGGGGTGGGCGGAATTTCATACGAATTCATTGGTTGCTAGCCTACTTAAATTTTCGCGGCTAAGCTATTGGAAAATACCAATACAAATCTGTAGCTGTATATTAACAAGTTTACATGTGCATGTTGTGTACGACTTAAGAAAACTTGCTGCGATTCCAAAAATGCCATACTTGTTGGTAGCATGCAGATAAAATATTTTAGTGCACGTCTCTTACTGCAATTGAGACAAATTTGGATATGTTGCACGGTCACATGATCGCCACAAAATCTAAAATTTAAATTAGAGGAAAAATGTAATCTAATTTGGGGGCCACAAATCTTAAGATATATTGGTTTCCTTCCGTTAGCAATTTGCATTATGCGGGAAATTGAAGAAAACTAACTAAAAACACTATTACGAACGTTTAAATTCGAACACCTGCCTAACAATATACAGTACATATTTCCATCCGTTAACTCGAAGGTGGCTAGAAAAACAGAACCATCAAGTTTACCTGACCCTGACTAGTGGGAGTACTCCCTCAAACCACCTAAACCCAGACACGACATCTCCAGAGACCGATAGTGAAAATTAACAGACAGCCATTCCAAAAGGGATCAGCGCGGATATTGGATGCGTGTGTGCGGCGCACAACAGAATGAAATGTGTCTGAAGGCGCAAAGAGTTTGGCCCAGACACTTTCCTTAAACAAGACGTACTTGCAACGTCAATTTTTTGCGCGTCTCGAATCCCCAGCAACAAAAGGCTTACTGGCGAATACATCACGAGGCAAGATAGTAAACTTCAATTAGGTCGGCGGTTCCGAGGTCCCCAAACGCGCGTATAGTTCTGCTGAGTGGTTACTAAATTTTACTATACGCCGTATTCGTATACCAGCGTATAAATATTTCAGATGTAGTCAGTGGAGTAGCCGCACAACCCTGACAGAAAACGAGACAACCGACTCTGAGCCGATTGCAATTTGTTTCTGAATAATATTTCAGGCATTCATGGATTTTACGAACCTAGAAATAGAGTTTCGGAAATCTTTGTATAATTCAGCGATTCAGCATCAAAGACTTCTCCATTTAACATGTTCTCACAATTTGACTATGAAATTTACTGTACACTGTATATAAATACAGAATTACGTAACAAAATGACAGACGGCATAGACAAGATAAACCAGCCAAAATAATAGAAATCTACTCGGGGGAAAAATCGCAAATTTCAGACATTTCAAATTGACAAATTACAAATTCACAGTTCGCAAATTACTCGTCCATCAGGGCGAGCAGCAAATTCGAAGTCTTCGAATTCTGCTAATAGTATATTCAAAAGGTTAAAAAAATTGCTTTCGTTGTAATTTATTTTCGTGGCAACTTAACAAAATGTGTAACAATAAGCCTTTAAACTTTTATTTATTTTAGTTACCAATAATTATATTTCTAGATATGCGTTAAACGATCACCATCTAAAAGATATCTTAAATAACAATTTTAAATGCCCAGGTATAAAAAATCGTGATCAACGGCTTGGTGTTGAGGCATCTGTTTAAAAAAGCGATCATCTATATCAAGACAATATTAGAAGCAAAACCAAGTGACCACCGAAGTACCCAGCCATATCAATCACCACACGCGACAGTTAAATTTAGCAAAGCAAAACCATACATTGGCCTGTTCTCGAGACCGAAGAAACAAATCACTTTCGGGCCATCGAATCCCAAACGCTCCGCATCAATTGGCAGCCAATGCTTTCGCAACCACTTTATTTTCTTCGCATGCCACACACTACGCTTCCCCGCTGTTGCTACCCACCCCGTACCGGGCTCGATAATGCTCGGCTAGACGAACCTCCCAAAAAGCGCTGCCCACTACATTATTCGGCTCGGGCATTGAACAAACATCGCCAAGCGTCGTTGTCGTCGTCGTCCACGGTAATGATATGGAAAACGGTTGCGCGCGCGCCCCCGTAAGACGGGGATACGATTTGGGCGAATCGAATTTAACGGAGAACAAACAAGGCGACGCTTACGACCAAAGGGAAAACTAATCGATTTGATCGAAGCCGTGTTGACTCGAGTGCCTTGAATACGAAATCTGTGAGGCAACGAAACTGCATCCCCCGTACAGGTCACGTCCATAGTGTACTTTTTCCCCCCCTCCCTTCTCCAATTGCCGTGTTCTGCCCCCAAAGATGGCGTGCTGTGGCCGCTAAAAAACCCACCAGAAATTATACCTCCACAAATTGAGAGCGGCTTGAAGCGAAGTAAGCACGCACGGGAAATATTAAAGCTACACCTACTGGGCATATTACCCGCAATTTACGGAAACACGTGGTAATAGCAAAATCGATGGTCATTTCACGCACATGGGTTGGTCTGAAACTGTGGGATGTGCACCAGTTGGACATGTAAAAAATTGGAATTTATATTTTAGGATTAGTCGCGACATGGCCATCAAATATTAATCGCGCTATATTTATGTATGTTAT
The DNA here is from genome assembly GCA_033995665.1 of Melogona broelemanni. NCBI lineage: Eukaryota > Metazoa > Arthropoda > Diplopoda > Chordeumatida > Chordeumatidae > Melogona > Melogona broelemanni. The sequence goes on along the minus strand of JAUJYS010001417.1, from coordinate 5,304 downwards.
GCTGTTTGCACAGATTACTAGCCCACAGGAGACGGAATTGCATAGTTATCGACTACTTATAACTGAACAAATTGTCTACCCTAAAAAGCATCTTCGGAACTTTGAAAATGACTCCGAATGATAAACGATATATTCTATAAGAAATCATCCTAAACACATAAAATTGCACTGTGTAAGTATGACAATTGTGGGAAAGCATATGAACATCACGTTGATATCTTATTTTAGAAAATCATTATAAATACGTCAGGCCAACCTAAACTATTAATTAAACATAAATAAATAGCGCAAGAAACCGTACATCACAAGTATTAAATTCTACCAATTTCCGCTAGACCGCTAGGAATGAATTTACGCGACACATTCATGCCTCGACAATCTTGATAGAACACCTCGGGTAAAGTTTAGCATTGAGGCGGCCTCAAATTGTCCACGTGGAGCCTCAACGGGCGCGTTTGGCAATCGGCCAGACAACGTCCAACCCCCACCCGCCGTTCCACGTGGAAATATTCGTATCGAAAACGCTCCCACATCATAGTCTAAACGCGATCGACGCTTAAAAAGAGTAAAATTATTACAAATTAGTTCGGTTTGCGCGTCAATGCCGAAAGAAACACCGAACGAGATAAAATAAGTGGAGCAATCCGGGGCAAAAGAGATCACGTGTGTCCTGTCAAGAAAACAGAAGATAAAGAAATAGAGAGGGGGGGGTAATATCTGAGAGAAAAGTGGCGGGGCCTGAAGGCCTCTCTCTCTGGTTGCGCTTGGTTTCCTTTCGCTCACACAGCGCACCATCCCCTCCCTGCCACACACAGGCAGTCGATCGGCGGTCGTTGATTGCGGGTCGCGCCGCCGAAAAGAGCGTGCGCGCCAGCGAATCTCTTTATAGGCAGCAGCAATCGTAACACTGGGAATCACCGCTCCCATTTATCGCTCGATGCTGCCTTTAATGATAGTCCGTTTGATATACGTCATTACTATAGGATTAAAGCTTCCCGCCTGCGCCACATTATCTACAACAGCGGTTGCCTCACTTTTCTATCAGAATGTTGGCGCGTCATCTCGTTATTCGAAATACTCCATAGCTTACAGAAATTCACGAAACAAAGATTCCAGCCATACACTGGATAAAATACGGGCGAAATTGGAAATATCAAATAATAAGGAATTAATTATTGAGGTAATTACACTTGCAGTCGTTCAGTGGTGAGAATTTTCTTACCTGGTGACGATCATCAAGCCGTGGTTAGCCAGTTGACAAGCCGGTTTCAATTTTCTGAGCTAATAGTAGCCTTGACAATCATCCAATTCACCCCAAGGAGCGCTGTGAACGTGAAATAAGCGTTATTAGCAAACAACCAAATCAATATTAAGGTATAAATGCACCAAACTAACTTATTCTTTTGAACGTCTACCGAAATTTGTCAAAAACAGTCAAGAACAGAGGTCAAATGATTGTTTGACCTCGAGGTTCGCTAAACACAAGAGAAAAAACTAAAGACACGAGTACAAACAAAAAACAGTCGTATCAAAAAATGTTTTTAGGTTATCTAATTAATAAAATATTTGTTTTACTATAGTATAAGCAAAAAATGCTAACAAAAGAACTAACTCTAGAAAATATTTACCAAGGCACTACAGGAGCTGCACCAGCTGCACAACCAGCACACCAATCTAAAGTAGCAGGGACACATTACATTTGCACTAACGCAAAACAAGATCACGTCTTTACGAGACGAAAGTTATTGCAAAAGAAAACTCATAACACAGGAATATATGAGTATCTAAAGGTCAAACGAGTACCTGTACACTGGAAAACACTAGCGCAGCGCCACCAACGAGCAAAAGTTCAATTAAGTAGTCAAGAAATTTGAAATGTTCCGTTCGGCTGACTCCGAATGACCTTGAGTCGAATACCGGCTCATACAGACGCGCCAACAATTTTCTCGAAAATATGTAAAAAGGAAAATAAGTTGAACATAATTTTGACAATTATTCCATAGAATTCAACGTCTCGGACAGAGAATATAAAACATTAACAATTGCAAGCATGCCCTTCCACAACTGAATATTAGAAAACCTGTCTTTGATGTTGTTTTCGACGCTGTACCGAACCCATTTCTTTATTCGCTATTTTAATTAACCATCAAAAATTAACAACATCTGGTGTCTAGCCATCGATTTCGTTGGACGTTTCGGGCCTACGGTGTTTGCGTGTGTAACTTTTGGGAGAAGGGGGGGGGGGACGTGCGTAATCTAAATGGCGGCAGTTTGTTGTCATTATGAGCTTCTTTTTTATCACACGTTTTTCCGGGAACGCCGGCCGCCGACCAAAAAGGCAGCCAAATTCGTTTCCCATTTCCGTACTCCCCTCACTAACGAAATTAGTGAATAAAGAGAGACATAAACGGGGTGTAGGCGAGTTTAATCTACTTCCAAAAGCCATAGAGAGCCGCCATTTTTTTTACAAAATGAAAGTATCTGCTACCTGTAGTTGCAAGATGTTATGTCACGCTGCGACGTCGTTTCACGTCAGATACCAAGAATGTACAGGGGTTGAACAAAATAATGGAAACAGATCTGTTTGTGTAACTAATAGAGCTGTTTCCATTAATTTGCTCAACCCCTGTAGTTTCCGTTTTATTAGCCGCATTTGAAAGGCGGTCAGGGCGGATGATACAAGGTGCGGGTTTTCTACCGATCGAATCGCCCGTCGAGTGGGGTAGAAACGGGTTTATTTTCTGAGGAACCTAGGATAGCCTAGGTTCCTTGTCCTAGGAAGGAACTCTTAGAACGGTTTCGTTAATTTTTTCAGTAACTGAAACGGTCGTCCTTTTATTTATTAGTTATTATTATTAATTTTATTTAGTATTATTATTATTATTCATATTTAAATAATAAATATTTCACCTCTTATATATTTTTTAATTATTACGCTCGCATTCAAAGCCGAAGGGATAAAAATTTAATATTTCGGGGAATTATTATATTTATAAAATTTTATAAATATAATAATTCCCGATAAAAATGTCGGGAATTATTTGAATAAATGAATTTTAAGGTATTTTCAACCGTTTAAAAAGCGATTTTTTTTTTATTTTTTCAATTTTTTTAATCTAAGAAATACAGACATATCTATTTGCAAAGAAAACTAGGAACGGTTAGGTTCCTTCCAATTTCTGTAGGAACTGGAACTGAACTGGAATCCTTTTTTTTTCTAGAGAAGGAACGAGAACTGGAACGGGTTCGTTTGGTTAAAAGATACACGAACCCAAAACTACAACTACGGCAAAATAAAGACCAAAATAGCCACCCACAGGTAAACATCGCTACAAAACAAAAAAGGAGCAAAACATCGCGATTCGTGGAAAGAATATTTCTGCGCAGCCTTTAACGACGTACACGTACATAAGCTCGTAATATATTGTTACAATTAGGTTGCTACGTGATTTCGCCGTGGTCTATTTTTAGTTCCGCGCCAAAAATAGTACGTACATCTCCTTCGATGGCCGTGTTATAACGCTAAGTGCATCGTCGTTTCCCATTATTCTGAAACGGGAGCCGGACTACGAAAATAAGAAGTGAACGTGAACGGTTCTGAGAGAGAATCGCGCGGTGGCGTCGGCATGCCCTGTGATCACGTGATGCTCTCGCGTCACCAAAAACGAGCTCGATAAAATGGTTGCGTCACATATCAATGAAAATGTAGAATTTGGAAGATATTTTGCTTAGAAAATATGGGGACATAATCGACCGCAACCATGCGCCTAAATATCCATTCTGTTGAACGACAAACGACAATATGTTGATTAGCCTCCACAAATTTATATTTGCGAAAGTCTTTGCGACACAAAAATAAATATTGTGAAAGTAAAAAGCCTTAAACCACCTATAATACTCGCAATGACGAAAATAATAAACAAATGTAAGAAAACATCAATCATAGTTGTAATGGTTCTTTGTAAAAAAAAAAAAAAAAATGTGTCTTAATTGTTGCTGATCTTCCTAACAATCTAATTATATTTCTTTTGTATGTACAAAAGATTAGAAAATAAATTCGACAAACAATCCTTTCACCGCAACCTAACCCAAGTGCATAATAAGATCATATCCAATGTTCTTGTAATGGAATTGGGAATCCTCGCCCAACATGTTCCCAGTGCGGGCTATTGGTTCTAGTCAACAGCTACGACGTCGGCCAGGGTGCTTTCGACTTCAGAAGGCAGCCGCGAATTGATTAATTTTTTTCTCCGTAGCCAATGCTGTACCCTTTGACAAAGACAACCCTATAAAATATAAAGAACGTCGCTCTAGACTTGGAAAATTAATTCTGGGAACAAGCGCGGGCGGGATCGCGTATCTAATGAAACAGAAAGCCAGGTCGGGCGCGTTGGCGTTTAATCATACCGCTAAACCACGTTGATAATCACCGCTTGAGTGACAATTGCAGGTCTCCTTTGAAATCACACTAACATGGAAGTGCCATGCCGCAAAAGAATGCAATTTACTCGGAAACGGCAGCGTAAGATGAAGGAAGTGCAAAAAGACATAGGAAGAATCGTTATATAAGAAAAAATCGTTATATTAGAAAATTCTCCTCACTGTAGCGAAAATCACTACATAAGATTCTGTACCCCTCGTGCCGCTTTGACAATGTGTGAAGGGTACGCTTTCACCCCACTTCGAATACAGAAGACTGTAAACGAGAACCCACGCCTGGAATCGAACCCGGGACAGCTACACTGCATACTTATATACGGTTGCAATACCGACTGGGCTAGACAGATAGCTTTTTCCCCCTCTGACCTAGGGTAGGGATCTCTAACGTGCACAGATCCACTTCCATACGAATTTCTATCACCCGTAAAATTTGAAATGTCTCCATTGAGTTATGAACCCGCGATCACGGGCATAGTAATCGAACACGCTAGCCACTAAGCCACACGTCTATGACGTTGATATCTCGCGTCTACATATACCAATATCAGTTTATCTTCCGCGTTTCCAAAAACAAACACAAACACGACGCACGAAAGATTCAACAAATTATTCATACACGAAATATAAATAAATATCAGATAATATATGGAATTTCCCTAACACCATTGATTGGTTATACGCAAGGATACGTAGGAGCCGTTTGATAAACATAGAACAAAAATAAGTGTAACCTAGACCATTTAGGAGACGGGACGGCAATTGCAGTCTGCCGATTGCCGTCCCGTCTCCTAAAGCCAGTATTTCACTAGGCGAATAATCGCGGCGAATGCAGCTGAAGCGCGCAAATTGCAGCAGCACGTGAAT